>VXBX01000463.1:22448-37711 GCA_013400415.1 Scytalopus superciliaris
CCAATCACCCCTTGGTGTTCAAAAACCACCACCAATCACTCCCTGGTGTTCAATCCCCACCACCTCACCACCCCTTGGTCTTCAATAACCACTATTAATCACCTCTTGGTGTTCAGTCACCACCACCAATCATCCCTTGGTGTTCATTCACCACCACCCCTTGGTGTTCAGTCACCACCACCCCACCAACCCCCGGCAGACAGACAAGCAGAGGAGCAGGACAGGCCTATGGAAAAGTGAAAGAGGAAGGGCTGGATGGAGAAGTGGGTCAGAGAAGAGGTGGGAAGGAGAAGGTGCTCAGCAGGTACAGCCAGAACGGGGGCTGCAGGCAGGGCAACAGTGGGGGGGGGGGGGGGGGGAAAANNGGCAGGGGAACTGTGGGGGGGGGGGAGAGGGAAAAACAGGATAAAGGTGGAAAAGCAGGAGAAGGCAACAGAGAAGAGGAGGGGAGGATGGCAGGAAAGGTGAGCATGGGATAAGGGACAGAGGTGGCCAAAGCAGGAAGAGAAATGGAGCATCTGTGGGTTTATAGACAGCAGGAAAGAGCTTCAGCATGGTTGGGTGGAAGAGAGAGGGAAAGGGAGAGGCAGGAGAGAGCCCAGCGAGGGCCAGCACGGCCAGGGGAGGACTGGGAGGTGTCCAGCAGAAGAAGCAGGTCAGATTGACTCCTGTGAGGGAGGGACCAGCAGGGGTGGGGGTGACAGTGGTTCGGGGGGAGCAGGGCAGGCAGGGACAGGCAGCTGGCAGGGCACAGGCTCTGTGTGCCCAGTGTCCCTGCCATTCTGGGGTGGGCTCTCCCACTGGGTACCGGCACCACAGGGCTGGATGGAGGAGCAGCTCATGCCCCGCTGCTCATCCCAACCCCGTGGGCAGAGGACACATCCAGGCCCTGGGTTTATCCAACCCCAGCTGTTTTCACCTGCCCAAGGCCTGACACTGTGGGGAAGGGGAACTCTCCCCTGCCTGATCAGGAACTCGACATCCCCTGTGCAAACTTTCCCTCCCCGGCTCTTCCCGAGCATCTCAGCCACGTGCAGAGGCTGCGTGGCCCTGGCTCTGAGGGACCTGTGTCCTAAAGGCAACCCCTGCCAGATGAACCCCAGCTCCTCAGGGCTCCCTCTCTCTGCTCCTGCCTCCAGCCCACCCTCCACCAGCCTCAGCCACCCGAGCACTTGGGCACCTGGGCCAGCAAATCGGTTCTCCCAGGCCTGTCGTTTTGCCAGCACCCCAAAGTTTCACTGGGGAAACAAATAAACCACTATAGGAGGGTCTGCACAGCAGTTGGGTGTATGTCAAAGGATTTCTCTTACCACTGTATTTGACAAGTCCATCTGTTGCCCTGCAAGTACCAAAACCCCGTGACAGACGGGCAGCCTGGGGACAGAGAGGGCGGCAGAGCCAGGAAACCCCCCTACCTTCTCTCCAGCACAGCTTTCACTTCCTCCTTTCTATCCTAAAGGGCTCCAATTCCCCGTCACAATCCCTGCTTTCCTTCCAAGTTTTGCCTTACTCCACCGCAATCCCCCTTGTGGCCAAGACCCCACACCCTGTGGGAACGTCCCACTGCTCCTGCCCCGTGTCAGACCCTCCAGGGGTCACCCCAAGCTGCTGTTGGGTTGGAGAAGACACAAGCCCTGTGGCTTGCACAGCGAGGTGTGCACAGGGCAGAGCTGCCTCTCACCCCTTCCTGTTTTGCTTCACTGCACTCCTTTTCTTATTCAAATCCTTCCTGTTTCTTTTTTTTTTTTGACGAAGTCAGATGAATTATTTCCATGACTTCAGAGAAAGCTGAGTTAATTAACTTCGACTATCACCTTATGGTAAGAAACCAGGCAGGAGGAACTTCCCCAGCCCAGCTCCCCGAGCAGGAGCAGAGCAGCTGCCGGGGCAGTGGATTTCAAAGCGTGTTTGCTGCAGGTTCAAGGAAAAGGGAAAGAAAAGGCCCGTCCCAGCTCAGTGGGAGCAGCAAAGAGCAGGTGCTGGTGGTGGTGAGGTGCCCCCCCAGCACCCACCACTTTGAGGTTGGCCTCCTGCAGTTTGCGGGCTCTCTCCTCCAGGCGCTTGGCGATCACCGCCAGCTCCGCGTTCTTCCTCTTCAGGTGCTTCACCTTCTCCTCCGTGTGGGGGAAGCAGCTCCTGCGCTGCAGAACAGAAGGACAAGCTGGAGGTGAAGCCAGCAGGTCCTGCCTGGAAAAATCCCAGCCATTAAACACAAGCCTCTGCTGTTGTGGCCTCTGCAGACACTGGAATTGTGGGTTTTCCTACTGTTTTTGTGGATGCCCCTCAGCCCCACCCCAGCCCACCCCACACGGTCTCTCTCCGTGCACAACGTGCTCGTTGCAGGCTCTGCTGTGACCCAAAGTGTCTCCAGCGTCGGTGTATCCTGACCACCCACCCTTTGGGCTTTCCCTTCCAAAGCCTTCCCCGTTTATCTCCCCGGGCTCCCAGGGCTCCACACATCACTGTGGGTTTGTGCTGCACCACCAGCAGCAGCTTAGCCGTGCCTTTTCTCTCCAGCCACCAAAGCGACAAAGGGCTTTATGATATTTGCAAAGCAAATTCCCTTTTTCTCCCTATCGATTCTGCTCGCTCTTAATCCCCTTTTATTTGTTATCTGTCCGTCTCAATGAGGCGCCGCTTGCCCCGCGGCTCCTTCTCCCAAGGTCG
Source organism: Scytalopus superciliaris (assembly GCA_013400415.1). NCBI lineage: Eukaryota > Metazoa > Chordata > Aves > Passeriformes > Rhinocryptidae > Scytalopus > Scytalopus superciliaris. Next base: position 25,116 of record VXBX01000463.1, read on the forward strand.
GGCCCAGATGTGTCGGGCTGTCTTTTCACATCAGCAGAAATGTCAGGTCAGCTGAGCCTCACGATTATTTCCCTCCTTCCCCCTCCCCTGTGAGACCCCACCGAGGGCGGCTCAGCTGAGTTTTGAGAGTCAGATTCGATGAGAGCTCGTGCTTTGCTAAAATCCACGGGGCTGATAAGGGGTAACCCCCGGGGGTGCAGGTCATGCTGAATTTGTGCTTTGAGTGTAAGGAAATTATCTTCAAAAAAAATGTGGTGATACGAATCTGTAATGCTGAGCAATCACATTTGCAGGGGAACGGGGTGGCTGCATCCCCACGCTGATGCTCTCCGGGGAGGATTCCGAAAGGGAACAGCCCCTCCTTCTTCCTGAGGGTCCTGCCTGCCCACCGTGGGCACCCAGGATGGCACCAGGGATGGGGGAGCAGGGCAGAAGGCCCAGGCTGGGGCAGCCTGGCTGGGTGCTGGGGAGGAGCTGGGTGCCGTGGGAGCAGGGGGCAGTGCTGCACTGTCACCCCGAGCCGAGGCTGAGAGAATCACTGTTTCTGCTTTTCCAGTTAAAGAGGAAATAAGGGTGACTTCCCCCTCCCCTGCCTGGCCTCTGCAGCTCGAGGAAGGGATCCAGCTCAGGCTGAGGGGTGCAGCATTAAGGCACCCAAAGCACCCAGACCCCCCTCCCAGGTGTGGCATCTCTCGGAGTGGGCAGCACCCAGCACGTCACCCTGCCAGGGACTCCCTCCCTGTGGAGCATCCCGTGCCAGCACCCAGCCAGGGTGCAGGATGGTGCAGGATGGTGCAGGATGGGGGAGGATGTGACCCTCTGCTCACCAGCAGGCTGTTCTCCTGGGCCAGGCTGGAGCAGCGGTGCTGCAGGTCCTCCAGAGCGCTCAGTAGCTGCGTGTTCTGGCTCACCAGGAAGCCGTAGTCAGCCCCGCTCTGCAAAACACCAAGGGACAGGCACACAGGGATTCACCTGCCTGGAGAAGGGACCACCCCAGGGCTTCACCTGCCTGGAGAAGGGACCACCCCAGGGCTTCACCTGCCTGGAGAAGGGACCACCCCAGGGCTTCACCTGCCTGGAGGAGGGACCACCCCAGGGCTTCACCTGCCCAGCAAAGGGACCACCCCAGGGCTTCACCTGCCCGGAGAAGGGACCACCCCAGGGCTTCACCTGCCTGGAGGAGGGACCACCCCAGGGCTTCACCTGCCTGGAGGAGGGACCACCCCAGGGCTTCACCTGCCCAGCAAAGGGACCACCCCAGGGCTTCATCTACTTGGAGAAGGGACCACAGGTCCTGTAGCACCCCAGGGCTTCACCTGCCCAGCAAAGAGTCACAGGTCCTGCAGAACCTCAGGGCTTCACCTGTCCAGCAAAGGGACCACAGGTCCTGCAGAACCTCAGGGCTTCATCTGCCCAGCAAAGGGACCACCCCAGGGCTTCATCTGCCTGGAGAAGGGCCCACAGGTCCTGCAGGACCTGAGGGCTTCACCTGCCCAGGGCAGGGGCAGAGGGGCTGCAGCCTCCTGCCCACCCCAGCCCTGCAGTGTGGGGGGATGACAGGGTTGGGGTGCAGGCAGCAAAGGGGCACAGCAGCATGTGGGGGCTGATTTCAGGAGGGGCCACATGTCCTCTGGCGATCAACTGGCTTTTGGAGCCAGGCTTCATCCCATGGGTGACAGTTGCCCTCTCCATGCCTTCAACTTCCGTGCAGGGAAAAATCCCAGCCCTTCCCATCACCCTCAGCCATGGCACCAGCTGAAGTGGCCCTGGGAAAGGCTGGCACAGCCCCACACGGCTCAGGCACCCCGTGCCCTCCTGCACCACGTGGCTTTTGGAGGCCACCAGACCTCCTGTCCCACTTCCCCATCCCAGCCCTCCCGTTTGGAGACCACCCAGGAGCCAGACCCCGGGGCTGTGTCAGCTCCGGAAGAAGGCGACACGCTGGCTTTTTTGCAAACCACCACCTTAGTTTTGTCACATCAAAAGCAGCAGCAGCAGCAGCAGCAGCAGCAGCTCTGCTGGGAGCTGTATATTTAGGTTTGTGGTTAGTGCTTCCTGCCGAGAGCAGCTCAGCACGGGCTCCCAGGAAGGGTTTGTGTGCTCACAGCAGAGCTGTTGCTTCACAGCTGCCATGTGGCAGCAGCACCCTCTGTGTGTGTGTGTCTCCCAAAAACCCAGCCAGATGTTTTCCCAGCAGCAAGGCAGGTCTTGCAGGACCTGCTCCCAGTGCCCAGAAAGACTCTGCTGAAGGGCCATGACCTTCCCAGTTTGCAGGGCAACGTGCCTTGGCTCCCAAAGGAATGTTGTCCAAGGCTTCTGAGCAGCAGGAACTCAGCTCTAGGTCTGAGGGTGGGTAAAACTCATCTGGGTTTCTCAGTCAAGTCCACTGGAGAAATATTGGCAGGACAGCAGTGCCACAAAGTGCACCCCCAGCCCCTTGGCGTGGGTGCCCTGCCCGTGGCTCTCCCAACCCCCCACCCCACTATGGAAATGCCTTGGCAAAGCAGGGAGGGAAGAGACAACTGAAGGAGGCTGAAAACAGCCAAAAAAAACCCCTCAGGAGATGACACCTCACCCCACGTGGTGTTCCCAGGCTCCCTCACCCCCTTGGGACACCAGGATATGACGTGCCACGAGGTGACAGGCTGTTGGCAGGGTGGTTTGTAGGTGCCCACCCTGCAGAAATCCCAGTGAAATGTCCCATGGAAAGAGATTGCCCTCCTATCCACATGTGGGATTTCTCTGCCCTAAGCACAGAGGTGCCCTTCCTGCTGCTGTTCCTGGGAATATCACACCTCCAGCAAGCTGGGGCTGTTCTCAGGGGTGCTCAGAATAGTCCCAGGAGCCAAGGAGCTGTCCAAACTCAGCATCCTGGGAGTGGCAAGAAGCTCCCCTGAGAGCCCTGGGCACACCTCTGTGCCCAGAACCACATCCTGTGGCATCCCTGCAGCTTTACAGGGCCAGTGGGATGTCCCAGGGAGCATTTCCCCCACCACCAGTTCCAGGCTGGGAATCCACCCAGGGGACACTGCTGGTGCCAAAGGGGGCACAGAGCAGGGTGGGTGCCTGGGGAGGGGGGTCCTGCCAGCATTTCTATGCCATGCATGGCAGTGCCTCAGGCTGGTTCCCTTGTGCCACCCCCAGAGCAGCCCCTGGGCTGAAGTCAAAGTGCATTAATTCCATCTCCTCGACCTTGCCAAGAGGCCTCAAAACTCATGTGTGTGGTGGCAGGGTGAGCACAAAACTGCTCCAGCAGCTTCTGTGGCTGGGCTGGCAGCTGGAGATCTCCTGGGGAGGAGCTGGTGTGCTCCTGCCTCTCCCCATGTGGCTCTGACAGTCAGCACTTCCAGCAGGGCAGGGGCATCTTTAGCATTTAACCCCCCCCGTTTCCGTAGCCACGAAACATCTTCACGTTTGCACGATGCAAAGGCTCGTGAGGACTCGCCCCCACCCTGCCAGGCTGTGCCCGGGTTTTGTGTCACCACTCCAGAGCTGGCATGTCCTTTCCTATTCCCAGAGTAGGGAGTGTGGCTGGGCCAGGCACTCAGCCAAGCCTCCCCCTGCCAGCCCGTCCCTCTGCGGCCACACATCCCTGGGGCTTTGCCCAGAGAGGCACAAGGGGCATCTGCAGCCACCAGGCGAGGAGGCAGGAGATCCTTGCCGTGCCAGGCTGTCTGTGCCACGTGGGCACCTCGCTGCCCTGCCGAGCTCTGCCAAACCTTCCCGGCTGCGGCAGCTGAGCCTGGAACCGAAGGACTGTCTAGACGTCATCCCACGCTCATTAAACATTCATTTCTCATAATGAAATGGCTTTTAATTTATTAACTGCTCCGCTGTTCCTTGAGGATCCCGCCCGGCACGGCAGAGCCGCTCTCGGCGCCTTCCATGGGGAGTGGGAGGAAAGATTAGGGAGGAGACAAAGCGAGGCTCCCCCCACAGTGATTCACCCTCACGGCCGTGCAGAAGGAACCAGAATCCAAGCACGCCCCTCGGTGTGGGAGCAGGGGCAGAGCTCACACCGCAGGGAGGGTCTCCAAGCAGCCACATCCCCTCAGCCAATACAAAAATCCACCCAAGCCAGGGGGAAAGTTTCTGCAGGAGCAGAGCAGGGCAGGGATGCTGAGGGAGGAGAGCAGCAGGCACACAGCTTGGAAGCCTCCGCTGCACGGGAATTGGCATCATCTGTCACCTTTTTTTGGCAGGTGGAGCCCCAAAATGCAGTTTCTCCAGGACGCAGGAGAACGGCAAACAAAGAGAAGCCTCGGCAGCTGCGAGAGAACCGCTGCTTTGTCACCTGGGAGCTTCAAAAAGCAGCAGAGAACTGCAGGGAGAGGGGCCCAGGCAGGCTGCTAAGTGGGTCACGCAGGCCAAATCCCTGTGGAGCAGCCAGCAGAGGCCAGAAAGTCCCGTGGAAAGCTCACAGGAGGCTGGGGGGGGACAGTAAATCACAGGGCGGTGAGGACGGTTGGCACTGCCTGAGCCGGGCTCTGCAATGCGGCTTGGGCACAGCCTGGCACACACCAGCCCCAGGGGCTTCCCCGTGCCAGCCCTGGGGCACTGCCAGAGCCCAAACCCAGCCTGGCTTTACAATCCCTGTGGAGAGCCCAGACAGACAGGAGGGATTTTCCAGGTGGCCCATGAGCTGGAGGTCTCAGGTGGCTGATTTTCAACCATAGCCAGTTTGAAGGTGAATAAACCACACACAATGTGAAGGTGAATAAAACACACACAGTGTGAAGGTGAATAAAACACACACACAGTGTGAAGGTGAATAAAACACACACAGTGTGAAGGTGAATAAAACACACACAGTGTGAAGGTGAATAAAACACACACAATGTGAAGGTGAATAAAACACACACAATATGAAGATGAATAAACCACACACAATGTGAAGGTGAATAAAACACACACACAGTGTGAAGGTGAATAAAACACACACAGTGTGAAGGTGAATAAAACACACAATGTGAAAGTGAATAAAACACACAGTGTGAAGGTGAATAAAACACACAATGAGAAGGTGAATAAGCCACACACAATGTGAGGATGAATAAACCACACACAACTTCAGGATGTCCCTGCAGTGACTTCCCCATCTGAGGCTGCTCCGGGTCCAGTGCAGAGTTTGCTTTGCAAACACCCCCTCTGAAGCCCCAGCCCCCTGTGCAGGCACCTTGCAGAGCGACTTCCCAGCTCTCCTGTTCTCCTGGATATATATCCTGGAAATCCACCACCTCTCCTTCAGTTGCCATCATTGCCACTCCACGCCAAAGCCCTTGAGCTGGTCATTCCACCCGACTTTGGTAATTAGCTCCCTTAACTTCTCAATCCTCCCCGCTTGGAAACAAAGCCTTGTCATTGCCAATCCCTTTGCTCCTTTTCCAGCGGGATTCAAGGGAATGGGCCACCTCAGAGTTCTTTTCCCTGGGCTGCTCCTCCGCAGTGCCCTCCCTGCTTGGCAAGAGCAGGACAAAAATAGCATCCCCTCCTGTTGGGTCGGTGAGCAGAGCCGGGATCGTCCCTGCTGGGGGGAAAGGCACAGCGCTGCCAGGGAGGGTGGATGGGGGAAGGCAGAGACCCCTCACTCCCCTCCCCTGCCCCACTGCGCTTCTCCTCCTTCCTTCCTGCTTTCAGACACAACCATCCCCCTTGTGCCGCTGCCTTCGGGGCACTTCCCCACAGCCCTGCGTGTTGCCGGCTCCCCTTTCCATCAGTCAGCACTTTTCCCACCACCCCCCCCGCCCATCCCTCTTCCTATCCCTCTTCCCGGCCTCCTATTTGCCCTTATTTTCGCCATTTCCTCATTTATCTGATTTTTATCACCCCGTGTAACAAATTCACGGAAGAAAAGATCCATCCAAGGCGATTAACTTCAAAGATCCTGCCTCCAGCGTGGAGGGAGCCACGGACTGGAAGATATTGAGGGAATATTCAGGGGAAACAGTCACTGTGTGTTTGTTGTTTCTTGCATTGCCCCGGGCATCCTCTCCTGCCCACCCTCTGCCCACTGCCAGCTCTTCAGATGCTCCTCACAGGCTCTGGAAAATGAGATGCAGCTCAAACTGGAGGCTCACAAATCCAGGTCCTCTCTGTCTTTAAACCCTCTGTTATCAAGCCCAGGCAAACCAGCCCGGCTATTCCAGGAGGAGAAAAATCAGCTCAGCGCCCTGATGGCCCTGGCTCGCTGGCCTTTGATGAGCTCAGCTTCTCCAGCCTCCCCAACCAGGGGGAAATTAATGTTCCTGCAGAACTGTGAGTGGAAAATCAGCTCCCAAGGCAGAGAGGATCAGCATTCCAAACTCCAGGGTGCAGTGCAGAACAATCCCACACCTTTCACAGCCAAATCCGAGAGACAGGAGGGTTTGCAAGCGAAGGAGAGAAAACGACCCTGAAATTCCTGCTGGGAAGGCTCTGAATTGCTCCTGAGGTGCTGCACATGCCATTCTTCACCCTTCAGACTCAGAGATGTGTCAGGGCAGGCAGTTGGGAGGGATGGAGGGGTTTGGAGAAACCCAGGGATGGAGCAGTGGGGGAAAAGGTGCTGCTGAGGGTGCAAACAGCCCTGCTCTCAGCAGCGCTCCCTTTGCTCCTGGCCCTGCTCTCCAGTGCCAGAGGCACCACCAGGGGGGTGTGTGTGGCCCCAGAGTGGCTTTCCCCAGCTGGGACCCGACTCTCCCCGTGCCAGACACGGAGTGTTTTGCAATCCCAGGGTGTGTGTGGCCCCAAACTGCGGCTGTTCCACCCCATAACCTGCAGCAGAGGGTTGTGCAACACCGGGTGACCCCCTGGGCACCCCCTTTCCCACCCACACACCTTGTGAGAAAGGTTTTGGCAGGGCAAAAAAAGCAGCTACGAAGCCTGTCCTGCCAACCACCCTTCGAACATCCATGTGCAAGTGTCTCTCAGCAGCTTCCAGAAGGATTTGGGAAAAGCAGGACTGTGCCCCATCCCCACCACACTCAGGGGGCAGGGACAGCATTCCTGTTTCACTGCCCAGCTTGGGAAGGTGTGAAAGCCACAAAACCTGGCTTGGTTGTAAAACTCAGAAGCCTTTTTGCCTCCCCCCCTCCCTCCCCAACGCTGCAGAATTCTCTGGGTGCTGCTGAGCAAATCATTGACTTGCAGAGAAGCAGCATTTCCACCAGGAAAAGGGGAAGAAGCAAAATGTAGGAGATGTGGGAAGCAAATGTGTGAACAACTTCAGTGCAAACACACACAAAGGCTTTGCAACCTCTGCTGCCTGTGTGCTCGTGCACACTGCCAATCATTCCAGCTGGTACTGCCTTCCTTAGAGATATTTTTGGGGCTTTTTGTTGCTTAGCCCTGAGAAGAGGTCAGTGTGCAGCTCCCAGCACTGCAGGCTCAGGCCCAGATCCCCCCCCAAGGTCTTTATGGAGCATCTGGGCTCTTTTGGGGTGCCACGTGTCAGATAATTCCATTTCACGAGGGTGCAAAGAGAAAAAGAAACAAACCAGCAAAGAAAAACCCTGGGGAAGAATGATAAAATTGAGGGCTTTCCAGGTTTGGTGTTTGATGGCTGGAGCAGGGCTGGTTGTTCTCTGATATGTCATCTTTCTCCTAACAGAATTTCTAATCCAAAGAAACACTCCCAAGGAAGGCAGGAGACTTCTGGCTTCAGGCTGGGTAAATCCCCTGCCCAAACCAGAAGTGCCACAGCCCTTTAAGAGGAGCAGGGCTTGGAAAAGTCACTCCCCACCAGCAGCAACATCCACGGTCCCAAGTTGCCTCTCATTGAATGGAAAGTGGATTCCCCACCGTGTTCAGCTCTGAGGATTTGATATTGGGAAGGAATCCTTCCCTGGGAGGGTGGGCAGGCCCTGGCACAGGTTGGGCAGAGAAGCTGTGGCTGCCCCAGCCCTGGGAGTGCCCAAGGCCAGGCTGGACGGGGCTTGGAACAACCTGGAATAGTGAAAGAATCCCTGCCCGTGGCAGGGAGATGGAATGAGATGAGCTTCAAGCTCCTTTCCAATCCAAACCATTCCATGTTTCTATAATTTTATATCAGAATCAGTGCCTTGACCCTCTCAGTAAAGCAAGAACTCTCTTGGGGTATTTATAGGATTTTGTGCTGGACTAAGAAGCCTCAAATCCCCACCAGCTTTAACAAGAGATAAGGGGGAAAATCATCCCCTTGCACCTTCCCTGGAGCCAGAGGTGCTGCTCAGTGATCCCTGTGAGTGGCCAGAGCAGCAGCAGCTCCAAAGGGGCTCCAGAGGGGCTTTTCCCAGACCCCTGAGCAGATGGCTGGGCTGCAGAAGGCATCATGGCAGGGGGAGGGCAGCAAGGCTGCAACACCCCCTGTGCCACTTCACTTGGTGGCATTCCAGAAGGCAGGAATGTTACAGCCAGAGGACAGCAAGGGAGCCAAGACGTTGGTGAGTCCCCTCAAAAGCATCCAGGGGGGTGAAAGGAGAAGGATTCTGGGGTGACTGGGATTCTGCCCTGTCCCAAATCCAGTTTGCCACCACCAGCCCGGAGGGGCCAAGGACACGGGGAGGAGGCAAAGGCTCCACATCCCACACAGGGGGAGGGGCCTGGCCAAGCCATTTGGCCGAGTCTTTGCACGGAGACCACGAGCTTAATTAGAGAAAGAGCTAAAATGAGCCCTTCCTTCCCCTGCAGGGTGTCACTCTGCCCTGTTCCCCATCAATCCCTGCCTCCTCCTGGCCCTGCACCCCCAGTGCTGCAGCAAACAGCACTCAGGGGTTTGCACGAGGCTGAGAACTGCCAAGCCAAGAAACATTCATTCACTCAGGTTTTTGAGCAAGGTGGAACACAATCTTCTGATTGGGATGGCAGGAAGTGCCGTCTGATCCATTGCCCAAGATCTTCTTGTCCTACTGGCATCTTTTATTCTGCTGCCCTGCCCCTTCCTAGTCAAGGGTGCAGCTCTACACACCCTCAGATATTAAATTAAGAGTTTTCCAGCTTTGCCAATGGGAAAGTTGAAGTTCTTGCAAGGCCCCAAATTCCTGCAGCTTATCATTAAATGCAGCTTGGCCTGAGCACTTGACATGGAGGCTCTTTAGCAGCATTTTATAATTCTTCCTGTGCCTGAGCTTTGTGTTATTAAGCCCCACTGGGACCAACAGGGTTTTTTTTTTTTGGTGGCTATTTAAATTCCTACTCACTGGAGGGCTCCTTGATTTAAGCATTTTCAGTTGGGTTTTATGGATTTATTGAATATTCTCAGCTCCACACGACCTCAAGGGAAAGCTGAGGCTGGGCTTTTAAGAAATGCAAATCCCAAGCAGCCTCTTGAGATTGAGAAGGAGCACCCTGAGAGTGCCCCTTGCCTGTGTGGATCCTGGGATGGGAGCAGGGATGTGGTCAGGAGCTGAGCTCATCCCTTCCATGAGTGTGCCTGGGAGATGAGTAATCCTGGAAGGGAAGGATGCAGGGAATATGCCCAAAGTGAACGACCTTGCTGCTCTCCCCTCCTCCCAAGGCAACAGGAACCCACTCCCAAACCAGCCTGAGTTTTCCAGGGCCCAAGCAGATCCCAGAGGAGCAGCATCCCAGTTGCAGACAGCTGAGGTCCTGTGGGAAGTGCTCTAAAATCCATCTGACAGCGCTCTGGGAAAATTCCAATTTCCAGCCAGGCTGTATCTGTGCCACTTTAACCCAGTTCTCCCTACACAGACAGAGTTTTTCACCTTCTCTGATATTCATTATTTGGATTGGGGTCCCACCCCTGCAGTGCCTGGAGATTCCCAGCAGGAAAGTCATTCCTTGCCTCCTTAGCCCACAGGGGAACTTTGGAAAGCAGGCCCAGAGCGATGCCAAAGGCCCAGGATAAGGATACCCTTGTGAGAGCCCCTGGTACCCAGCAGTGCCATGGTGGGACACCCTGGCAGCTGGGAAACCCTGCAGTGCCAAGCAAGGATGCAGGAGCACGTGGAAAATAGATGGGGGCACACGCCAAATTCCCACCAGACCTGTGAAGAACATTCCTCTCCATGGGAATGCTGCAGCTTTGGGACAGGGTGGTGCCATGCCAGCCCTTGGAGATATTCCACACTTCCCTGGTGGGGATGTGACCCACTCTGAATCCTGCTGGGGGCAGGGGCTGCATGGGGGGCTCCAGCCCACTCCTCTAACTCCAGAATTCCCTTGTGAGCTCCCAAACGGGAGAAGGGCAACAACTCTCCACCCTCTGCACTCAGGAGGGACCAAGGCAAGAAAACTGAGATTAACTTGACCTACAGACAGCCTGAATGTGTCTCCATAGCACAGACAGCCTGAATGTGTCTCCCCAGTCTGTCCCCGAAGGGGATGGCAGGGCAGCCGTGGCAGAGGCCGGCACACACGGCAGGGGCTTCATCAGAAAATCAACATCTTTAATCAGCTCTGTCAGCTCTGAGCCCTCAGGAGGCTCTTCCCCACCCCAGGACGTCTCTCCCTGAGGCAGCTGTGCTGTGCACAGGGCACGGCTCTGACATGCCAAGGACGAGTGTCCCGAAGGAAGCCCAGCCCCAGCAGCAGTGCCAGTCACAGGGAGAGCTGTGCTTTGGAGGGCAGCTGGGGGAGCCTCCCTTGTTCCCAGCTGGGGGAGCCTCCCCTTTTCCCAGCTGGGTGAGTGTCCCCTTTTCCCAGCTGGGTGAGCCCCTTGTTCCCTGAGGAAGTGGTTTTGGGGATGTGGCTCCAGCATTTGCTCTGCTGTGGGCAGCAACACTGAGCTTCCTCCCGAGGCTCAGCCTTTCCCATCCCTAAAGCCACTTGGCTCCGGGAAGAACTGCTGGATTAATCAGGAAAAGATGAGGTAACCTTTCTGGGGACCAACATCAGTGTTAAGGATGGTACTGCCACGATGCCATCACAGTGCCACTGTGGCACTGCCACGATACAGCAGAGTGTCACCAGGTGCCACAGCACCACCACAGCACACCGGGACTATGATGGCACTGCCATGGTGCTGCCACAACCCCGTGGGAGTGGGAAGGGAAATGGGAGTCACCCAGCCAGCCAGGAGCCTCCAGGATCCTGGGGAAACACTCCAAGGACCCCAAGGATGAAGGTAAACTGGATGGGAGTCACCAGCATAGAAACCAAACCTCACCCCCTCCACCACACCCACGTGCACAGCCGGACCCCAGGACACAACACCCACTCTGGCTGTCCAAAAGCATCATGAGTTTTACCCACCCTCAGACCTAGAGCTGAGTTCCTGCTGCTCAGAAGCCTTGGACAACATTCCTTTGGGAGCCAAGGCATGCTGCCCTGCAAACTGGGAAAGTCATGGCCTTCCTATCATGGGATATTGGGGAGAAATTCTTGACTGTGAGGGTGGGGACAGGTTGGGCAGAGAAGCTGTGGCTGTCCCATCCCTGGGAGTGTCCAAGGCCAGCTTGGACAGGGCTTGGAGCAACCTGGGCTGGTGGAAGGTGTCCCTGCCCATGGCAGGGGGTGGGATGGGATGATCTTGAATGTCCCTTCCAACCCAAACCATTCCAGGATTCCCTGCAGACAGCAAATCTGGCACGACTTGGGGTACAAAAGAGGACTGGGAGCAGAAATCCTTCCCATTCTGCAGCCCCATTTTTTGGCCAGGGCCGTGGTCAGGGACAGACTGTGTGGCCTTTCCCTAAATATGACAACAACCAGCCCTTCACAATCCTGTTGTGCCCTGATGTGCTTCCAGCAGCTCCGTTTCTCCCACAGGCTGCTCCAAGCTGGGCTCAGCTGCACGGCACAGCCTCAGCCCCACAACCCAGCCCTTCTCCCTCCTGCTCAAAACCAGCCCAAAAGCTGATTTCTCCCCTGTTTTAAAAGCACTGTGGAGCTCCCCCAGATCCCTGGGGATCCCAGGAAGGTGGCTGATGTTCCCCATGGGAAAGAAGGGCCAGCTGTCCTAAGGCAGAGTGAGCTGATGAACTTTTGTGACCTGGATGGAGGAGGTGAGACGCTGAGGAGCTTTTTGGGCTGTTTTTCAGGAGATGCTGCAAGGGGCTGGGCATTGCACTGCCCAAGGTGCCCAGTGCTGCCTTCAGGGACAGGTTCCCCCTGCACTGCAGGTACCACCAGCCCTCCCAGACTCCCCGGAGCAGAGAGGGGATGCCCTGGAAGGGGCTGGCAGGGAATCATGTCCCTGCCGCTGCCCGCAGAGCCCTCGATGCTGCCGGAGCGAGGAGATGCGGCAGGGAGGGCTCAGCCTTGGCTGGTGCAGGGGCTGTGTCTGCCCAGCGCTGCCCAGCGAGCCCCCGCACCAGCTCCAGCGCCTTCCAGCTGGAAATCCCTATGGAATGGCAGCGGAGGCGGCATCCCTTGCTCTCCAGGGGTGCGCGGCAGCGGCTGTGGCAGCTCCCAGCCCCGCGGGGAAGGTTCGGTGGGTGGCTCACCATCTCCCGTGCCCATCTCCCGCCGGGCTGACATCCCCGCGATGCCTCGACGCCTCTCCCCGCGAAACGAGCCAAGGCACCGCCGCCCCCTCCTTACCTGGGGGGGTCCGTCCGTCCGCTCCATCTCCCGCAGCGGCCTCGCGAGCTCCGGCTGCGGCTCCGCCGGGGGGTCGCGGGTGGTGCCCGGGGGCTCCTGCCGGGGCTGGGATGCTCCGTGCGGCGGCGGGGCCGTGG
>VXBX01000465.1:0-50194 GCA_013400415.1 Scytalopus superciliaris
TATATATATATATATGTTACTAGCACTTTCCAGAACAAACAATTAGCTACAACTCAACATTAAGTCTTTTTCAAACACCTCGCTCTTGATATTACACATTCTAAACAAACTTTCACATTTTAAAAAATCCAGATCTTGGAAAATGAACAGTTAAGAGGTCCGGTGACTTCCTCCATTGCCAGGCAAGCCTGCCTGGCTTGCCATCATTTTTATTCAAGCTGATGCTGCTGCCGTGCAATGCCCTAATGTTGTTTATAAATGTACATGCACACAAGTGCTTACAGTGATGAAATGAAGAGCCATAATATTTTTCATTCTGTTATTAAAAAAAAAATTAAAAAATATATGTGGGAATCAATTACCATGGAAACAACAGTTTGTAGTGCCATTCAAGATGCCCTAACACATCTTAGCTGGCTCCTAGGCAGATGCCTTCAGTGCAGCCTGGGTCCTACCTTCAAGGATAAGATATCTTAGACATCAAGGGAGTACAGAGTGTCTCTAGGCAGATTAAGCATCTTTATCACTGCATTTGTATAGGCAAAGAAAACTGATTTTCCTTCCAGCAGGTGAAAATTTTATGGGTATTTTGATGGAACCCAGTAACTGCCAAACACAAAGAAACCTTGCAAAAGAGCCCAATAGAGTGTAACAGATCTCTGAGATCAAGCTTTCAGCATCCTATTAACAGTTTTCTAAGAGCTCTGGAATCACAGTGTTCCCAGTCTGTTCCATTCCTACTCCACTCGACTCAGCACATGCACAAATATTTTTTTGAAAATCCCAGGCTTCCCAACCATCCACTGCAGAAAACAGAGGTGATGATTGTAAACAGATAAGCTTCCCAAACTGAAGGGAGAAAACAGTGGAAGAATCTGTTAGTCTGTAATAGGTTTACTCTTACATGCAGAGATATTTGCAAGATTGATTTCATCACTAGAAAATGAAATGGAGAAAATTGCTAGCAATGTTCATTTTTTAAAATATTTTAAAGTAAATGTGGGGGGGGGAGGTAAGTAGGAAAGTATATAGAATGCAGATATCAAGAAAATTCTGCAAGCATAAAGCTATAAACTATTTAATTGCATAGCCAGTTTATCCAAGGATAGCTAAAGCAATGATGTGAAAGCAATAAATGATCTTTTCCCAGCTAACAAATCAGTCTGTAATGGGTGAGGCCAAGTTCTTATCTACATAAGAACAGGATTGTGCCAGCAGCTGGGTTAATGAACCAATGCCAAATATCAGCTAACAAAGTATCTTGACTTGTAAAATGTCATCAATGCAGGCTCATTTTGGTGTTGGTTAGTCCCTGCTCCAAGGGGTTTGTGGTCATGGTGAGCTGATCCCCTACAGATCAGTCTTGCTGCCACAGCAGTTTATGGAATTTCAGAAATGCTGTGGAAGAGGTTTTGTCATCTCCTAGACAAGGCCAGTGCTGCCTCATCTTGCTGTGGGTGGTGCACACAAGGAAGGCTCTGCTGGAGCTGCTCACCAGCCTCCTTTGGTTTCACTGCTGTAAGATAGTCCCACACCATGTCAGTTCCCACGTTTCAGTCTGTTTTGGGTTTGCCAAAGCTGTAGTAGCCAGCAAAGGGGCTGCAGGGTGGCCCGCGTAGGGACGACCTTCAGGAATTTCACTACCATTGCTATTAGTTGGAACCATAATGTCTGTAGTTATGCTGCTTGTTTGACTCCCATCTTGCTCCTGAAGGACAACAGCAGCGACTGAATTCGATCTTTATAATCAAGTATGGGCAAGATTTTACAGGTATTCCCCTTAGGGATGAAATCGCATTGGCAAATCACTGTCTATGACTGTATCTGTATTATTTGTGTAATATCAAAGAAATTCCGTCATTAGATTAATCCCTCTCACACCTTTCATGACCCTGAGGTCTGTTGCAATGCTCCTGTAATTGCACAATTCTAATTACATAGGTGCTGGTGATATCCATATGATTGAAAACGCATTTGGGTGGGAGGAGGGGAATATGACCACAGAACAGTTCTGTGACAAGGGCATTAACTTAATTAAGAATTTGATTTTAAGGTCAGCTTTGAACTCTGCCACAGAACTTTTGTGTGACATTGAGCAAGTCACCCAGCCAGGTTCTCCTCTGTAAAAGGTGGATAATGAAATCCGCTTTTTACTCTATGGAAAGTACAAATGCTTTCACTGTTGAGAACCCTTTCAAATTCTACTGATGAAAGCCAGGTACTATTACTAGGATGCTCATGCTGATGTCTCCTGTATTTGTTTGCTAGTCTGTCTTCTAAGGTTACTGAAACCTTTCCAGACTTCTGGCTAGTATCAAACTAATACACCTTAAAAAACCCCCAAAACTGCATAAGCTGCATAGACAAAGCACACGAGCCACAGAACCATTTCATTTCCCTCAAGTGTGGAATTCCCAATAATTTTAGCCAGGACTTCTGAAACAATCAGCCTCCTTGGATCATCTGTTTATGTGCAGCTCCCCTCCTTCCCTTCCCCCCACCAACTGGGAAAAAAAACTGAACACAAATCCTTAAGCTTAAATATTTCTTTAGCTTTTTCTAACACTTTGTGACCCCATGTGAACCCTGTCTTGACCCTGGACCATGTGGGGTCACGACCCACAGTTGGAAAACACTGGCCTAAATCTAAGATGTTAGTGGGGCTGCTTCTGAGAGGTGACTTGACAGCTAACTTCAGTGGGTGTGGAGCAGTGTTGGGGAGGATGCCCTGACCTGCCAATCATGAGATGCTGTGTTTCATCCACACCAGGGAGTTTGTTCCATGGAGTTTAAGGAGGAACAAAGACCACACATCACAAAAATGAGGTTTCTGTTTAAGCCCTTGGCCTGCTTTGACTCCTGGGGACCTTAAGATACTTTCTTTCTTATTTTGTTTTTGTCCTGAAATGGCTCAGATTCTAAGATGGGACAATTATTTTAACATGACAGTCATTTTGAATTGATTAGACATAGCACCCCAATAAAAGAAAAAAAAAAAAAAAGGTACTAGATGTCAGAAAAAAACCAAAGTGAAAAGAGAGTATAACATTTGCAAAAGGTCTGTGTGTATTTTGGATGTTCTCTGAGAAAAATACCTGCAGAGCTGGCAGTAGCAGGAATAGGTTGATTCAGGAAGAGTAGAATGCAACAGAGGCAACTGGGAAAATGAGGAGTGGTGATAAAAAAGGAAACTATTGGAAATTACATAAAAAGAGCACTAAATGGAGCAGAAGTGTTGAAAAACATACTAACTTTGCCATCGAAGGGGAGAAGATACATAGGAAAGAAATCATTTGCAATATGTGGCTCAAGAAAGAGGGAGGCAGTGACAGCTGATTCATTTGTGCTGAACAGCAAGTGAGTCAAAGTGAATACAGAGCTTACATGGCTTCCTTTCCTGGCCATTCTCTCTGCTGTTGGGTCTCAAGCCTCTGTATGCTAAGATGGCAGTGATGGATCTGCCAGTCATAGGTGTGTCAGGTTATATTTTTCATTTATTGGTGCAGGTAGGAACTCAGAACCTGGCAGTAGTGGGTGTCTCTCAAATAGGCAACCTATTGTTTGATATCTATAAGCCATTTCTTCTCCCTATGATAGGCAAGAAATTCTGAGGTCTGTTGGCACCACAATCAAAGAAATGAGCTTCTCCCAAATCTCTCGTGATGCATTACTTTTCTTAGCTCCTCAATTGCCTTGTCCTCACTGCTTGCAATTTAAAATCCTCACTCTTTGGCCCAAGTGCTACCAAGGACAGATCTGTGCCAACAGTTCCCCTGAAGGACAGCAGGTTGTTAGTACTGGTTCTTTACTTGGCTTTTCAGGCAAATGGGTACTTGCAGCTAAGGAATGTCTAGAGACCATTTGTCTCAGGTTCCTTGGCTGGTTTAGACTCCAGGTATCCCCAGGAGCTTAAAGACATCCTGTTCCAGAAGTGCAGGTGTGTGGTTGCTCTGGCTAATATCCCTCCTCGGGGACACCTGACTGGCCATAGCTCACAATGAGGAGAGGCTGTGCCCAGGATTCTCAAAAGTTACTGTTCTCTCTCTGTGGCATAACAATAATGAACTATAGGGGAAGTTTGGTTCATTTTTCTCACCTCTAGACAGCATTATTTGGATAAAGATTGCCCATGATCTTTATTCTGCAGTGCCTTGACTTCTGAAACCTGGATATGTTCTGGCTAAGCTTAACTTTGGCATGTACCTCAAGTAATCCAAGCCTCTCTGCCCTCCTCACAGGAAACCCCTGTGCTTCTCACCCCCTTTCTCCCCTCACTCATAGCTTCCTCTACGGTGGTTTTGTGCCTTGGAATTTTCCATTCACTAAACATCTGCCTATTTAAGAGGCACTTGCAGAAGGATTTGTCTTAAACTTTAGTCGACTTCCTTAACAAACCTATTGTTTAATCACAATTCAATTGTTAACTCTTAATGCCTTCCATTGTTTTTGGTGTGTACATGCTGGGGGCCCTGTCAGCAGCATTGGCTACAGCAAGACCCATACACCCATTTTTGTAGCTTGCTTTCTTATATTAGCCCAAGTGCATGAATGCCATAAACAGTTTTCTCCAAATAACCACTTTAAATGCTGTTGCTTTTTAAATTTTGTACAAAAGAACATGTTTTCATGGATAGAGCTGGTCACAGCATCAGTCACAGGGTATCTGTTCTGAGAGAAAAAAAACCCACCTGTTTTCGGTCAGGCTTTATCTTGAAAATAAGTGATATGTGGTTGCTGTTTTTTCCTTTGAAAAGGACTAAAAAACACCAGAATTTCTGACTAAAAGAGACATTTTTTGCTTGTCACACATTCTTGGTTCTTATATCACCTGACAGGGAAACTAATATGTATCTAGTTTAATCTAATACAGAGAGAGAGAAACAAGATGCCTTTGGTTAGCAAACTTTATTGTAAGATAAAGGTTAAGACCTTAGCAAGAGCCATGACGGTTGAAGAGAGTGTTCAAACGATCTCTGCCTGTTCCATAGGATTAAGCATCACCATTTGATCCCATTAGTGTCACAGAGTGAATTTCACATCTCCATTGTACCTAGGACACAAATCTAAAAGTGGTCCTAAAAGATGCAAAGCCACTTGTGCTACCATGGGGATACAATTCCAGGATTCATACAGTCTTTGCCTAGTTGAAACACTAAGAAAAAAAAAGTTTCTGAAGTGCCTCTTTGCAATTGTCCCTAGACATTGCCAACTTAACCTTTGTTGGCATGATGAGGAGTCTAATTTAGTCATTTCTCCAGGAAACTTTGAGGCCCACATTGATGTTAATAACTTCCATTAAAAAAAAAAAAACCAAAAAATTTTATAATCTTGGTTCTCTGCCTATTTCCACGATTCTCTTTGAACTAATATGTCATTTTCATTATTTGCCTGCTCTTCTAAATCCAAATACAAAGACAAATGTAACATAAAGAAAACTGGGGAAAAAAAAAAGAGAAAATCTAATTTGAAAGAAAAAGCCCAAACAGCTTTGAGGATTACCAGGATTTGTGTATACATTAACAGGTTGAAAAATTCTATCAGGAAGGAAATGAAAAAATGAAATCCATGTATGTTTGCATATTATGACAGTGTCAAATAAAGGGAATTCAATAAGAAATCCAATACCCCTTGTTAGGTGAGCGTATTTGGTAAATCATGTTTTATAGCTGAATGTGGATTAGACGAGCCATAACTAATTTGTCAGGTTTTGACTGAATGCCAGTATTTTTGTTACATATATGACATTTTCATCAACTTCATCTTTGAACTGAAGGCCTATTGGAGAAAATTTCCATCTGACCTGTCACTGTTTTTTAACAGTGAGCAAAAAAGGAAAAATGAAATGATCTAGAAGCAAATTGCTAAGTTACACAAAGTGTGGTGAAACATAACGAGATAATCAAATTGGATGTTGAGAAGGAAATAAAAACATTTCTCATGTAACTGATTGGGTTCCTTCTGATATACTGTGACTTTCATACACTGTGGGGTAAGTAAACTGCTTAATCAACGTCCGGTTATTGCTGCAAAACACATGATACAAATGGTCTGCTCATGATTCATTAAGTCCTCTGAAAAAATAAGGGTTTATTCAAATGCTTCAGTTCTGCCTTGTTAGCCTCCTTAGTACTCAGAAAACAGCAATGAGCTGAGAAAGAGCAGAGCTCATTTTGCAAGCACACTGATTTACAGATCCCCCCTGCAAGGACACTATTTTTGGAACATTTATTACAGATGTCGGAATCCCAAGTCTTTAATCACTGTGTTGTTAATTAATACCCTATTTGTTACTGTCAGTGGTTGAATGCTGGATGTGCAAAATTCCACATGTGAAAGTACTTAATGTAATCAGGTAATACATTAGTGAGGTGCTGCTCAGCTGTCAGTCTGGTGGAATGTCAGGGGGTGCCAAAAAAAGCATTGCAGGGAAAAGAAAGGGAAGAGAAAGGAGAGGAGAAAAAAAGAAAAGAAAGGAAGGAAGAAATGAGTAAGGTTTTCTTTAGACCTGGCCGACAAGGGGCCACCTCTCCAGCTAGGAATGCTCAGGTTGGATCCTGGAGGTCGCACTGCCTTCTGTAACTGATGGGCTGTGATTTCTCTCTGAAGCAAGCAACTGTTGCACAAGTGCACTGTGTGCTGCTGAGTGCACAAAAAGCTTCTACAGAATAAATAAGAAACATCACAAAATCATGCATGAAGGAGAAGTGTCTTCCAAACAGATGACAGACTGTTTCTAGGTTGAGGAACAGTTGCTTTTCTACTGCTGTTGTTCTAAAGAGAAGGGTATGCCAGAATGTGAAGTGTTCCAGCATATCCTTCTCTTCTTGTAGCCTTCCAGTACCTATAGGGGATCTACAGGAAGGCTGGAGAGGAACTTTTCACAAGGGCATGTAGTGATAGGACAAGGGGTAATGGCTTTAAACTGAAAGAGAGTAGGTTAAGATTAGATTTTAGGAGGAAATTCTATACTGTGAGGGTGGTGAAGCACAGGCACAGAGAGTGTGTGTGAGTTGGGAACTGAGACCTGCCACAGTCCAAGGAGGGAGGTGGATGCCCCTTTTCAGAGTCGTTTGAGCAGGAACCTCAGCTGAGTGCTCAAATTTATTCCCCAAAGCAAACCATTTATTGCCTTTTAAAGTACCTAGGGAGAGACCAGACAGTTCATGTGAGTGCCAGAATTAGTGCAGACGAGAGGAAGAGTTAATAGTGTTTCATCCCAACAATAGTCTGTCATTTTGGATTTTCTGATTTCTGGATGGATTATTCTGAAAAGCAAAAAAAGGTAAAATAAGATTATTTGAAATTAAAAGCTAAGGTTATATTGCAATATTCTTAACAGGACTATGGCTGCAGGACTCTGGTCATGATGATCACCAGTTTACCACATTACTTGTCCTCAAAAGGGGTGCAATTGTTTTGTATTACTTCTCTCATATATTAATGGTAAGCCAGTGAATCTTTTACAAGCATACAAGAAGGACCTGGTCTGTTCTATGTAAAGTCTTTTACCTCAGTTTTAGAATCAAGCAATCATAACATATTTACCCAAGACGTGACCCATTTCTACTGACAAGTTCTTTTTCCTCTATATATGTATTTGAATGTCCACATGTAATTCTATGGTATCAAGGCAGGTAACTCTCTCTTCTATTTTCCTTATACTAGATAGAAATAATTAAACTGCATCTAAAAACTTACATTGCCTTTGACTGCTTCAGCCTCATCTTATGTTTCATCCATAGAGCATTTATTTCTTTCATTTTGTTCCCTTTTCAATTTTTAAAATCTGATTTTAAACAAAAGAGAAGGTGATATGTTGTGGTCTAAACATTGATGGGCAAAATAGTGTGCATTTTTATGAAAAGAACTTAAAAACAAGATGACAAAGAAAGTGAGAATGGGGTCAGGTGAAAGGCCCCTGGCAAAAAATCAGAATTGGGACCCTGGTATGGAGGAAAAGAAGAAAGAATCAGCAGAGGTCTGGGGACAAGAGGAGCAAGAAATAAACCAGCTTCCTGACAGGGGGGAGAAGATGGAAGCATAAAGGCACATGGGAGAAATAATGACTGGATGTCTTTGCTTTTCTTTTCAGTTACCATCAGCATCTGTTACTGATAATTTCTGTGTTTTTGAAGAAGAGCTGGTATAGTAAGTGAGCCAGCCCACCAACATAGCCAGCAAAGGAAAAAGAAGAGAACAGGTTAGAAGAAAGGGAAATGCAGGGGTTTTTATATCTGATGGTAAACACTTTCATCCTTCCCTGCTGCTTGAATAATGCATCCTAATTTGACATGACTATACTGGTCACCAAGTTCATGCTAGGGTTATATAATCACAATCTGATCATTTTTCTTAAGTGCTGCTCAGCACAGAATCCTTTTATGTGGATAAGGGAAAGCAGCTATTCTTTTTCTTGTGATTTTTGGCTTGGGTTGATAGAAATGTCAGCCAAGAATAAAAATACCTTTATAATCTTTAGCCTTTTTCCCTACAACACTTTCGAGTTGCATTATTATTTCTTCATTGTCCTTCTATCAGCTGAAAGAGAACCTGGTGTTTATGCCTCTGTTGGTTTAATAGTATATGGCTTTTGTTCAAGTTTATTGAAGAATTCTCCAGAAAATGAGTGTGGTCTTCAGATTGTGTCTGGCCATATGTGAATGAATTCCGTGTTTTTTATTTGACCCCTCTCTACTCAGAGGCACTAAGCTGGAATTCAGCCTCATTTCATTGTTCCATCTCTGTCAAGCGCCTTTATGACTGACAAGATCTGGGTTTTCTGGGATTGTGTGCAAAATGCCTGAACCGCTTTTCTGATAAGGTTGGGAACACCACCTGCTACTTCCCAATCCATCCTTCATTTTCCAGCTCTTAGGCTGTCTCTGTGGAAGAAGTTGTAGGAATCCTTACAGATGTGTGTGTTGAGAGGAGAGGTTATTTCCTCAAGGGGCTTTATTCCTACATAGAGTTCCTGCGTAGTAATCCTTTCTCAATATTGCTTTTTTTATTATGATCTTTTAACACAATGTGGCCACCCCTGTTGCAAGGAAATGCTCACTTCCTCAGAAAGTCCTTGCCGGTCCTTTTTTCCTATAAATTCAATAAGGTGCAGCCGCCTTGGTTCAAACTGCACTTGCAACCTTATCTTGAGATTTAAGTGTGCCTGACTCAGCACTGGTTGGGAGACTTTACATGTGAATGATGCTGCAGCAAATAGCCCTGTTGGTGTCATCCTCTTGAGGAACAGAATTGCATCGGTAGGAGAGCTGAGTTCTGAACTATATGCAATTTAGGCACTCACTACTCTGTAGTTTTAAAAAACCCCAACAACACTTTTCAGATCTTAATTTAATTTACTGTAATCAACTTGTACAGACTGTGTTTCCTATAGTTTGGCTGTTTGCAGAATAGCCTGCATTTAAGCTAGAACCGGTGGGATGAAGCATTCCTGGGAAGTTTCCATGCCCTCTGATGGTGCAGAGAATCTGGAAGGCTAACTTAAACTAGACATTAGTTGACTGAGGTCACATTAGATGAATCTTCTGCATACTGTTTTCAGGTGTGGTAGGATATTGGCTGTGCTTTGGGTGCTATTCATATGAGTGACCAGACACAGAAATCTTGTCTCTCTCTCTTCCTTGAAAGTGTGCTACCTTGTCTGCATTAGTCCATCCAAAGAGCTGAACAAGACTTAGTGAATTTACATAGAGGATTAGTAGTTTTCAGAAGAGATTACTGTTATCTGACTGCTGTTTTGGCAAAAGAAATAGGTGAATAGTAAGTGCTCATATCACTGCAGAGGTCTTGATGTAAAAATACAGGATCAGCTTTATTTTGCTTGGATTTTACACATACATTGTATTTAAATGCTTGCTGCAGAGGCAGCTGTTGATTTTTCACTGTGCGCTGGCTCGGTGGGGATTTTTTGATTTTAAATTTTGCAACCAGCAGCAATGCACTGAATAGATTCTCCTTTTCTGACAATAGTGTTACTGTCTGTATTCATTTCCTTTCCTGGAAAAACAGGGAAAATGAGTGCGCTGCATGGAGGGCCTTTGTGCTTCTGCCCAGGGGTGGGTATGTCCGAAAAGGGCTGTTTTGCACCTGTGCTGGGCAGGGGGTTTGTCACACAGTACAAGCCCAGCACAGGCAGTAATACTGGATTTTGAGCAATATGCAACTTCCCACAGGGCATAACCCTGAATCCATCGCTTCCAGAAAAGTGGCTTTACTTCATGGATGGAGAGGGGAAAGGGTACATCCTGGAAAACTGGGTTAATAATGCTAGTAGCATGTTTTGAAGGTGTCTTTTGCAGATAAGCCCCACAATGTTTTGTGGAGCATTCCAACTCTACATCAATACATTATTAAAATAAAACCAAACCAAAACACTCATCAGGAAATGAACAATTTTATATTTAGTGCTGGCTTTGGATGCTGTGCAGTAAATAAAGGCACTGAGCAATTTGTATAATAGGAATTGCAAATAGATTTCCCTGTGCTGAGCCTCACAGAACTTGTGCACTAAATCTGGCACTTCCAAACTTTAGAATTGTCTGACTTTGTGCCCATAACCTTCTCAGGATTTGTCTGAGATTTTCAGTGTAATAGATGTTTACAACTGATCCAGTGAAATTAGCCTGTTAGGGCAGAAAAAAAAAAAAGGTTCGTTGAGATTAATATACTATGTTGCTTTTGAAAGATTTAGGATATATTGTAATTTAATTTATAAATGTATATGCTGTAAGATGACCAAAATTTTTTAGCCTTCAAAAAGAGTTAAACCAGAGAGTAGTCTAAAGCCTCCAGTAAAAGTATGGTTAACTTTTTAACAGTATTTTAGTTTCTAGCATCTGAAATGCCTGACCCTTTATGATGCCTGTTTTCTTTAATGTGTGGTCTGGGACAAGACTGGAAGAGAAAGTCATGCTGTCTGTGAAGCTGAGAATGGCTACTTAGCATCCAAATATGTAATTAGGGAGCTTTTCATGCCTTTTTAATAAGTTGTAGTCATTAGTAAATTGCCAGTCTCATACCCCTCAAATGATTCAGAGTCTTTAAACTTGACTGGACTGGCCCAATTCCATGCAGAGCAGATGCTTTTTTGTCTCATTTTATTCTTTCCCTTTTGTTAGGGGCTTCAGCTGCAAGGTTTACCTACATGGACCCTGAGGAAAATTAATGCAAATTAACTAGAAGTATGAAAGTGGATTAAAATGCATTAAAGCTAAACTGCATGATCTCATATAGATGCTGTTACTCAAAATTACCGAGACTTTAATCTCATCAGGATTAATTGACCTCTAGTGTAAATCCAGGCAAACAAAATAAAAACATGTTGGCTCTGAGTTAGAGTGCTTATAAATCAGTAATCACATTTAAATTTATTTCTTAATTAAAAAACTGGTTGATTAATTGCAAAGTTATTACAAATGGACTTTAAAATTAGGTTGGTCATATCGCATTTGGCTGGTGTTTTAAGTTTTAAACTGGATTGTTTATATGGAATAATTTATATAACCAGAAAGTCACCAGGTAGATGCCCACAACATCTACAAACCTGAAAATGTTCCCAGTGTTTTAAAACACCCTGTATAGAACCCTTTGTGTACTTTAAGTTAATTTGGATTTGACATTAGCTCAGACTCTACAGTAAGGATGAGGAGTCACTGAGCTTTACATTTATGATTTCTGAACCATATATGCCGAAAATACAACAAGCTCTACAGGTGTGTCTGAGCTTACCATCAGCTACATTTTTTGTTTCTCATGGGATTCTCACAAGCAGATGAAATGCTGCACCAGCACAAAATCCTACTCTTATCTTAAGATAAACTGAAAAAGCGATTCGCTCATCTTTCTTTATTTTTTTTTTCCTCTGTATTCATATATATGTTTACACCGAGAAAGTTGGCAGTACTTTAAATTAATGGACTACCGAGACCTTTTGTCATCCTCTCAGGATGTTCTAGATGGATGAGCGGAAGTAATAATCTTGCTGTATCATTTTTTAATTTACTTCAGCAGATTTTTTTCCCTGTCTCATTCCAAAAGTGTAGCTAAATCAGGTGCTATTTTATTTGGGAGATAAGGGAAAATAATTAGCTATCATTCTGAAGGCAATTTTAAGAACTGTCTTAAAAAATATACATTCTGAAACCACAGAAGTCTATGAATCTACATATGCAAAATGGAAGGGAAACTTTCCAGGTTTTGAGACAACTATTTTAAGATGTCTGTGGGGGAAAAAAAAAAAAAAAAAGAAAAAAGAAGAAATATATTCTTGAGATAATGCAGAAACCAGCAAATACTGTTGGTGCAGCATTACACGACACTGCACTGAGGACCTAAATTGGGGATACCTTATAGCAGATGCTTTAACAACAACCAGCCTATGGGGAGTAGTGTTGTCTTTCATTGATGCTTTTACCGTGTCTGACAGATCCTACAGAATCCTTTCAGTTTGTTTCAGGCATGCATCAAATTCAAATCCAGCAGACCACAGGATGCATTTTAAGTTACAAGCTGTGCTGTGTTGCCAGTGTATTGTGCCATCCCTCATCACTTGCAGTGCATTTTCAGGGCCTGTTACTTCTACATTAGAAGATGGTTTGCCCTCAGTTTTTGCAACATGAATGGAGTCAACACAGAGACATAAGAGAATCCAGGAGAGTTAGCTCTGGGTTTTGAATGTGAAGGTACTAAAGGAAAAGCAAAGAAACTTCCAACTCATTGATATAATATGCAAAGGCCAAAGAAATATGCCAAAAAATGCCAAAGCCATGAAAAATGAGTTGCACGGGACAATTTGGCTAATAAGGCGTATAGACCTTTTTTTGGTGTCAAACAGATGAATTATCTATCACTGTATTCTCGTCCAGCAAGCCCAGCTGTGATATCCAAGGGATGGGCATGATCTCATAAGTTAGCTAGGGCTGCCAAAGTTGTGGTTAAATTGAAGGCTGCCATACGTGCATAATTGAGAAAATATACTTTTCTGATGCTTGGAACTTATGGCCAAAAAATAGCTATCCTCTTAGATCCTCCAGGATTTTCTCCTTTTCCTTTAACAAAAGCTATTTAAAGGGACTTAACCTGATAACCCTGGGTTTATTCAAAGAAGCTCTAGAAGATTCTGCCTGTTAGAGGCAGATGTGCGTGTTTAAGTGGTATGTATTACAATGGTCCCTATTTCTGGGGAGAATTTACCCAAAACCTGAGATGCATGTTACAAGTCACAAAATACTTGTTCAGCCATTGCAATAATGTAGAAATCATTTAAACCCTTAGGATGCTTTGAGCGTTGTTGTTTTCTGCTATAACCCACATAGGTTTTCATGTGTCATCTCTCTTTTGGATCTGCCTGAAACAACTCTCCACAAGCGCTGCAGCCCCATCTGTGTTGCTGTGGTGAGCCTTCAGTCCACACACTTCAAATCAGGCAACCTATTGTGGTCCTGATGCAACTCTAAACCAGACAGCTGACATAAATCCCAACTGTCTAGCACAGCCACAGGCTCTCCCTGTCGGGCAGATTAACTGGTATAGATTACTCATTGTTTTTAATGTTCCATCCCTATCAATGCCATTCAGGCATGCAACTTTCCAGAAGGGAAAAGGAGAAGAATTAAAAGTTTCCCTTCACATTCCTGGATCCTAAAAATGGTTCAGTACCATTATTTCTACTCTTCCCATTTATCAACAGTCACTTTTTTATCTTCCCATGCACAAGGTGTATGGTACACAGAAAATGCAGAAATGAGCTACAGTAAGGCCCGAGCGCTTTTCCTTGTTCTGCATCCAGTCCAGTCTTGATCACGTTAAATAAGGGGATGAATTCAGGGCAGACTATGGTGGTTTTACCAGCACTGAGTGAGTATACTGGAGAAGTTTTATTAAGACACTGTCCCCAGTTTACTGGCATAGTTGCCACTTGGGTATCTGGATCATGCTTTTTTTCCTTTTAAGTCTCATAGCATGAACATTATTTTTTTCATTTAAGTCACCTTAGAAAAAGGTGTTGTGGTCACTCTTACTGATTTCTGTGTGCTAAGGCAGACCTCACTAGAGAGATGCACAGGTTTCTCCAATGGAGGTGACACTTCCATGAAAGGAGAGAGATCCAAAACTATGATGATTTTCTTGGCTTATTGATTGTCCACTCTTGAAACTCAATGATGCATCTACATCCTAAAATCAGCACAATAAGGAGATACTAACTTTATTTATCAAAAGATGATAAGGGGCAGTTTAGAAAGCCTCATAAAGAAAACAGTCTACACAAATGATATTACACTGCCTTGAACCAGAGCAGGTAAATTGAGTGCTTGTACAAAGGTGACTTTGTGTTTTCAGATGTCAGGAAAATGTGGATGTCATATGACAGAACTGCCAGTAGAAACATGAGATTGTTGGAGAGCCAGCCTAGAAAGCATAGTTCAAGGATGTTATGTAGAGCACTAGTCTATAAATCCTATATCCTTGACTGATCTAGTTGTCTCACTTTGTGCTATTATTACACATTTAATGATAGTTTCTTGTAAGCTGCTTACAAATCATGTCCACACAAGCCTGTTTAGATATTCCTGGCAGGTCCCAATATATTATTGACAGAAGCAAAATTGATTTTTTTTCCTGTGGACACATGTTTTCCTCTTAGCTCTGATCTTTCACAACAAGGGAAAGGGGCAGAAGCAGTGTTTTGGCTAAAGCCAAGGGAAAGGAACTGAAGCTGGGGACACAAACTGCCATTCCCTAAAATCTGGCAGCTTCCAATCAACACAGAGTTCTGTCTTCTGGTTACTCTTTATGGGTCTTGCTTTATCTTTGCAAGGGACAGTTCAGGAAAACCTGAAGTTTTTCAAGAGGAAGGTTTTGATCCGCTCAGGATCATGCCGTGAAATCAGATCACAGCATACTTTTCAGTCTGTCTTGATTCATCTCTGCCTTTCTCTGTGTTCAGCAGCTACAAATGGATTTAGTGCTTGTAACGCAATGCACGTGCACTGGTCACAAAGTTAGTGCAATAGTGACTCTTAGTTACTGAGAAGACAAGATATATTTTAGACACTGATTTTCTGTCTCCTGAGCAGAAGGACCCTGCTTTCTCCTGTAAAGATGTTAAGGAGGAAACGTTAACAATTTCAGACCTCTCAAAAATCAGGCCTTTCATTGCATTTCTTCAAAGCTGTGGGACTGACTTTGGGCTCCTCATTCTGGTCTTTAGATTTTTTTTCCTCTAACATTACTGACCAGTGAAATCTTCTAGTGGATCTTGAATAGGTGCCTTCCTTTGAGATAAAAAATTATTAATATATACAGTTCATCACTAACTTGCAGAATATTATATCCTGGCCTCTCACACCTCTCCACAGTTAGACTTTTTACCCTTAGAAGAGGGAGACTGCAACCCATCCATGGATGTCATCTTGGCAACTACAAAATGAAAGGAGAGGCCTGCACGGAAATGTCATTGTTTTTATAACCCACCTAAACCTGATAGAAGGTTGAGAAAAGTTATTTTTCTGTCATATATTTATCTAGCACATATTTGTTCATGAAATTCCTATCCAGACAAATGAAAATAGAGTTGTTACTATGTGTGACCGTTTGTACAATTCAGGATGAAATACAGTTTTGTTGGCTTCTTTCTCTTGCAATGATTTCAAATACAATGGACAACTGAGAAAGGAAAATCCAGTGATTGCACCCATGGGCTGGATAGCAGAGTTTTGCCACTTTGGCAGTTTACAGTAATTCAGTAGTGTTTATGATGATAAGAAAGCAATTTGGTGAAAGTGAGGTAAAACAGCTAATACAGAGGAAGATAAAACTGCAGTTAATTCAACCATCAGGAAACTGACCACTGAAAAATGTTCCTGATATGTCATTTTGAGTCAGTCCAGGTTGTGATTTTACTCAATCCACTCCTTGTTTAAGTTTCAGTGCTAAAAAGACCATTTGTCAGAGTGTCA
Source organism: Scytalopus superciliaris (assembly GCA_013400415.1). Lineage (NCBI taxonomy): Eukaryota > Metazoa > Chordata > Aves > Passeriformes > Rhinocryptidae > Scytalopus > Scytalopus superciliaris. The sequence goes on from VXBX01000465.1 coordinate 15,975, forward strand.
CTCAAACAAACTTTATGCAACAGACACAAAGCAACCATAGTACATTGCTGTGGAGACCCTTGCCAGTAAACTTTTTCTTATACTGTTTGTATTTCATCAACCTTTCCAAAAGATAGAGATGTGATGTTGGTGGGAAACAAAATCCAGTAGTCCAATGGTGTTTATCGAGTGCTTAGAGCCAGAATTGTATGAGAAGTCAAACTGAAAGTGAGTAAAGACAATAAACAGAAAGATAGATGTACTGGCACCTATTTGCATGTTATTTCAAGTCGATGACAGGCTGGGATATAGCCTGTGCATACACAAATGTGCTTCTGCCCTCACATTTTTTGCCAGGCATTCTCTCTGCAAGCAGCAGTGTAACTCTGGTGCCAACATTCAACCAAAAAAAAGCAACTCATGAGAATGCTGTGTATCAAAATACTGCATACAAGCCTTACTGCTTCTAGCAACTAGAGAATACTAATCTAAGAATTTCTAGTAGATTTAATAATCAAGCAAATGCTTCCATTTTTTTTATAAGAAATTCAATAGAACTACAACAAACGGTCCTTTAAAAACATCTTCAAGACTAAATTCTGAGGGGTTTTCCACTTTAAAAGCATTCACACTACCACCACTAAAACTATTGCATAAACATTCACAGCTGTGAATAAGTGTTTCAAAACGTGATTCATAACTAGCATTAAAAAAAAAAAAAAAGATAATTTTGGAAAACAAGACAGTATATCAAAAGTCCACTAGTTATAAAAGAGAATCTCCCCTATTTTTCCACCAGCCAAAAATTGAACTGACAGAGAAATAACTCTCTGTTACTGGGACTGGATATCTGATGTTCTGATGTCAGGTAATTTCTCAGTGGAGAGGAGAAGGACAGCTAAAACCAGGGCTCTAAGTCTGTCAAGTGTCTGGAATTTAAGTAAAGCATCTATGGGGCCATTACAGGTAATAGGGTTACTGATAAAAAGGCTCCCTTAAACTGTGGATTGAGTTGAATTTTCCCACCGCTTCATAAGCATGCTCAGATCGTGCAGTTTCTGCCACTTTGTGTCTCCCTACACAGCTACTGAGCAATGGGCTCTCTATTTAAGCTCTCCCTTTAATTTTCAGATTCTTCTAGTTTTGCATCTGCTGACTACAAGGAGTAGGTCAGGGAGGTATTATCACTCGTTTTTTTAAAGGCACAGAATGCAACAATTGAACAAGCCATCTCAAAGATACCGTCATTTGGATGCTACTTGAAATGTGAAATCAGTCCAATGGATTTCTAATAAGGAGGTCAAATTAAGATGATCTGAATGAGAATTGTTGAAGAAATACAAAATCACAAGCAAAGATTCCTTCTAAAATCCCAGCTCTGACATCAACTTCACGATAAAAAGCCATCATGTGTTATGGTGGGATTCATTTTGCTTTGTTTTTAATATCTAAATATCCGAATGAAATATCTCAACAGGGCTTCCTGTGCAGGATCAGGAAACAGACAATAGGGCAGGCAGAATGGGCTGCTCTTGGGGAGTGCTGTGAGAGCTATGGAAGTGCCCTGAGCTCACTGCTGACATGAGGCAGGTTGGCTTCAACGCTTACTTCAGGTTAGAAGCCTCTCTTCACATGACATTTTCAGAGCTGAATTCTTCCCCTTGAGGGGTAACCAGGCTGCTGTTGCATTTAATGGTAGTTGGAGATAGTCTGTAAAATTTAGGGCAAGTCCACACTTAAATCTTTCAATGATAGATTGATATTCTTTAGAGGCATGACGGCACTCAACCTGGCAAAAGTCCTAATGTAAACAAAAACTGCGTGGCGTAAAAACTGGGGGTTTACTGTTGCTTTTTTCTGTTTTACTCACAAAATGGGCGTGGGTTGTTTGGATACCTTGTCCAAGTAAATGTCTCCTCAGTGCAGGAGAATGGCACCCCGTCATTGATGTGATGGGAAATCCAGCATGTTTAGAGCAGGGGTTTTGACAGGCCTGCTGCAAAAGCAATCTTTGCCTGATAGATGCTAAATGGTATAAAAATGTCATTGCTCTTTTCACAAACACAAAGAAACACACAAAATCGTTTTAGCCTGCAGCCAGGAGTTTTAAATATGGATGTGGACAAACTGCACCAGCCCACCTTCTGGGGGCCAGGGCTTCATTTTGGTCTCAGCATCTCCATCCCCTTTCTGTGCATGATAGTTGTTCACTTCAGAGATGTGCTGCGATGACTCAGTTATTATTGTTTAGTAAATGTTTTCAAGATTAAATGCAATGTGTGAGAGAGACATATTGTGACCTGACTCAGGCGTGGTTTGGTTATGCAAGCTGCGTTCTTGTGTAAAGAGCAAATACCCTTTTATATTAGAAATTTCTCATTATGAATTACTATTTATTTTATTTTATTTTATTTTATTTTATTTTATTAAAACAGTTCTAGAGTAATGTGGAAAGTGTAACCCCTCCATGTTCTCTGCTCTCTTTAGTCCTGACACATCAAAGCAGCAGCCACGGGGAGACATCTGTCACTAGTTAATGTCATGGTTATGGAGGTAGAACCTCCTCTTCTGTTTGGGCCAATGTGGTCAGCCCTTTGATGGATGTGTTCAGCCTTCATCCAGTTTGATCACCCCGTGCAGCCCCTTGTTCAGATCTGCGTGTGAACAAGAATGTCCTGACCTGAGATCCTTTTTAATACAGCAGGGATCCGTGATATAAACCATCAAAGGAAACCTTTGATCTTTTGACTATCTCTTAGTCATCTGCTGCACAATGCAAATAATAATGAAAACAAAGCTAAGGAGCGGAGCAGCTACATTAAAGAATCAGGCTTGTTGCCGGCAACGAAGCTAATCACTGAGGTTTTATCCTATAGTCAGACTCAAAAAGAAAGAGGGGGGAGGGAAGAGAAAAGAGGAGGAGAAAAAAAGCTGTGCTCAGCAGTGAAACTGCTTTACTAAACTGAAATATTCCAGGAACACTAGTTATTTTATGTCAGAGATGTTTATGAGAGACACAAACATGTAGCCAATCTTTACAGTAGAATTTAACAAATAATCCTTATTCCAGTGTCTTTTTTTTTTTTTTGGTCTAACTTGCACAGAAATATGTATGGATGTACATCAAAATTTAAGTATCACTCAATTAATCAAATTAAGTAAGTAGTACTGGAGTCTTTGCTGCCTTTTCTCTACTCTTTTTTTCCCCCTTCCCTCTCTCCCTCCTCCCTTCACCCACTCAACAGGCTCTTGGGATGGAAAGCATGTTGATTCAGAAAGTGAATATATCACTCCAGGGAAACAGTATCTCAAAAATGCCAATCTCTTTGCAGTAATCTCATTTAATTTTGTAGCATTTTCTGGGACCCATAAAACCTCAAACAAATGTGCATGGCAGTCGGGGCCTGGAGAAGTGTGTGTGTGTGAAAACACACATGTGTCTGCACATATGCATGTGTTTCTGTCTGCATGTGTTTTGTGAACACACTGAAGGATTCTTTCAAGCTCTAATGCCAACCATGTCTGTTTATATACATTCTTTCTCTTATATTCCTCTTGCACGTCATTATTTAGCTTAGGTGAAATTTTACTCTGACAAAGAGCCTTGGTGTTTTAAATCATTTATTAAGTGAACAGAAACAGCCAGAAACACCAGTAATTTCCCCCTTCTCTGTGTGCTAACAGTATCTCTGAGCTCCGCTCAAACTGTCAACTCTCTCAGAGGCTGAAAATGTTATACACTTTCTGCAGCCCATTTGCAGTGCCAAAACGGGTTGCTCCTCTGCCAAGGTAACCAAACTGTCACAGTGGGGCAAATCAATAAGTTAGAGCTGTCAGGCAAAAAAAGATCCATCACCTCTGTGATGCTTAACTCCAATACCTGATCCTGTGTAAGAAGAAAGATTTGGGCAAAGAGGACAAATTAATTCAGAATATCCACTTCAGTGGACAGATATGCTGAGAGTGTTGTTAAATTCACAATCTTAATCTCAGTTATTCTGAGCTGGAAAGTATAAGGATAAACTCTTACATGGGGCCAAAAACACATTAAGGTTGATGCAAAGAAGCTTTCAAAGGAGGTCAAAAGTAGAGTGGTATAGACAGGATTCCATCAGGGCACAGAAATTACGTTTTGGGAGGTAAAATTGCTGCAAAAGTGAAGCAAAAAGTGGAAACTGCTAACTTTTGAATTAAATTTAAGAACACCTCTAAGAGTAGTGGGAGCAAATAATGCAACAGATTTTGGCCTGGAGGAGAGCAACAGCAGACAGCATCAAACAAACAGGAAAACACGTTGGTCAGAAAGCTTATCTGGAGCCACCATACCCCACAAATTTAACAAACCAAAAGTCTTCCATAAAAACCCTACGCAATAGGAAAATCTGTTATCACCACTGATCTAAACTGACAAATGCTGCCTAGTTTCTTTAGAGGGACCCTTACCCAGTGTGTGAGGCCAGTGAGCTTACTTTCCTCAGCCCATGTCACTGGAGTTTACACCAGACAGCAGTGCTCCCTCAGACTGACCTCCCAGAAGGACTCCTGGACTGAGTAAATCTGACCCTCCTTCTGGCTGAAGGATGGGAATGGAATTCTCCCAGAGAATGGGAGCTACAGAGAAGAAGGAAGGTAGAGGAGAAAAAAAGTTTTAAAAATATCCAGTACTCTATCATGCTCAGGAAGTGGGAAATTAGAGAGGAAGGCAAACAGAGTTGTTAGAAAAAGGAGCTCTAAACCTTTGATTTATAAGACTTTTCCTGTCACTCTAAAAAAGACAACAAGTGAGGGACACTAATTACAATTTTCTGCTCTGTTTTATACAAGAGATTAAGCATAGTAAAAATAATGGGCATGTGGACACTCAGAAGGGGTATTTGCTGTAATGTAGGCCCCAGTTCCTGCACATCAGCATCAGAACAAACCAGCTGTTTTACCTGCTAATTATTCACAGACAAGTCCAGACTAGCCCTGTGTTAGGTTTAGCGAAGAAAAAAATAGCCTTGGTAGACGCCATTTCTAAAAAGTGTCTCCTTTAAATTATTGCTTCCTTCCATAGAGAATATGAGGGAGACTGTTAAGGATAACTCTTGGATTGAAAGTGTAGGTGCTTTGAATTTTTATGGTGGTCCATCTGCAAAAGCCAGAGCAGTACAGAGGGGTTGACAACACCACCATTTTTCTTAACTGTAGCTAAACTGGGAGACCTTCATAAGACTTATTATTGTACCAGTGCTGAACCCTCAGACTGTATCCAGTGGACTTTAGATTGGTTTTATTTTCCTATAGGATGGCCTTCCTGGTTTTGTTTTCCTGTCTTTTTTTAGCACTGTAGTTTTTAAGTAGTTATTTGGCAAGGGAGTGGAAATTTTACTTAAATATGTCATTGGTGGTATTTCAAAGGAAAAAAATAAAGATATTTTNTGAGCTTTTTGTTGTCTCTTGTTCCTTTCTTTTTGGACTTAGATGAAGAGATTTTTTTTGTGCTTACTCTCACTAGCTTTTATGCCACTTTAATTTCTGTGTGTATTTTCAGCAAACCACCATCTGTACAATTAATGGAAAATCACATTTTACAGATGTTTTCAAAGTTATTGTTTCAATTGTGTTGCAACACAAAGATAGCCCCTGTCCCAGGGAGCTTCCAGTGTGAGACTTAAACAAAATGGGACTACTAACTAAACAGACTCTGAATCTTTCACAAAAATAAAACATTAGCTGTCAGAAATAATATATAGAACTCTTTAATATGAAAAATTGCAAATCTTCAACTGACCACATATCCTGCAGGAGTAATTATGTCATTTCAGAAGAAAATAAAACAGCCATGTTTTGTCAAATATAAGACATTTCACACACTATCAATTTTACAGATATAAATACCTAGGGGCATACACAAACTCTATGATCACCAATGGCAAATTGCCAAGTGAGGACAGATTCATTAAACATTAGAAGTATCAGGCACCCACCCAAAGCCATAAATTAAATTTTTAAGCCTTGAACATTATGCCACTGCATACAAGTTAAATATGTTTGGAGACATTTTTATGCAGCCTAATTAGAACTGAATGGAAATCTCAGTTAATGTATGATGTAGCTCTTCCTTAGCGTAGTTTTCTTGGCTAAAATCAGTCTTAAAAGAGTCGTATTCCTTTCTGCAACTTGCTGCAGCTAAAAGAAGCTGGTGGTAAATCGGGTCCAGAAGACTTTAGGAAACTGCTGCAACTGGATGGTTGAAACAAGCCTGGCTTGTTTGGGTTAGCGGGACCGCCAGCAAACCTTTGTGATCTGCAGGCAGAAAGAGTGAGTTCTTAATTAATATTCTCAATAGCAGTGACTAATCTTCTTTGAAACTAGCTCCTGTCACCAGATGAAATTGTCAGCAGGCTTCTGCAGCTACTGTTTGAGCAGCCAGTCTCTATTTACAGTTTTAAAAAGCAATGTGCATCTCAGCAACCAGATACAATTAAACTTGGAGTTTAAACAGCACGGCAAGCCCAAGCCTCTTTTTCTCATCTCGCTTACTAGGTTACACCCACCCACAGCAGCTACCAGGAAAGACCTTTTTGCACTGGACATGGCAAATAGAATAGCTTGAAACAGGAGCTGCTTAATTTGCCATCCAAGGAGAGATTGTGCAGTTTGGTCTATAACCGTAGTTACATTAGGGAGTTGAAAGATGAAAAGCAATAATGGACTGTGACTTTCTTGTAGTGAGAGAGATGTTCTTTCCTTTCAACTGAACTCGGTGTTACCTGTAAGATACTTGGTATTTCATCCACTGTTAGCAGTTTGCTGGGTGCCATTGCATAAGGAGCTTGCAAAGGGTGCAAAGTTGCGGTCTTTTTCTGCTTTTAACAGGGAATTGGTGTAACTGTCAAAGACTCCTTATTGTTGTGTCAAATTTCTTCTTAGATTTAAAGTTATAGCAATATACACGTTTTTCTATTTTTAATAAAATGGGATCCGAATGTTAACTTCGAGCCAAAACATTTCAGTATACTAAACTTTCAGCATAAAAAAACCCCTCCATATTTTTAAAATATTAATATATAAATATTTGGAAATATAAGACAGACTATTCTTCATAATATTCCTTTTGTGTTTGTTTGTATGCAAACGATGGGTTTCACAATAAGGGTCCCTCTTGTTTATAGCTAACAGTTATGCAAACTGAAGCATAGGCAGTGATAAGGATAAAGTTCATGATTCAGTTGTGGATAGCAGCTTCTACATGGTGGAGAGCTGATTCCCTGCTCCTCTAAATCACAGCTATTCCCAGAGGAAGGTTCCTAGTCCAGACCAGAGACGGTGGAGGAGGTAGATGTGCCAGTAGGTGCCAGCATATATGTGGGATGCTGGAAACAGCATGACCAAGAGTCACAATCTGGCAGCTTTTGCACCAGCACTGTTCCTTGTGCTGGGACTAAACCCAGGTGCCTCCCTCAGTTTTTTTCTCCTTTCCTGATAAGCCTGAACTTAACTGAGCAACTGTTAGGTACTAATAATAATTTAGAAGTTACAAATTATCGGAGCAATCCAGTGATGAGTGAAGTGCTCTTTTGGTGCAGGGACTTGCAGAAGAGAAAGACAATTTTAAATAATGAAATTGCAGCAATTATGTTTTTCCTCTTGATTCTTTTTTCAGACATAATGATGAAAGGCTCTGGAGGTAGAGGACACGGGATAAATAATTGATTGTAAAGCATATTCACAAGTGGAAATAGCAACAAAAAAATCTCCACTGACTTTTGCAAAGATTTTGCAGGGAATGCTGATTGTGGATCATTTCCTTGAAGGACTGGATATTAGTGATTTTCATGGTAAATTAAGGTTGGGTTACTTGGCATTAGCTCTGTTTGAAGTTCAAACAAAAGATAAAGGTCCCTTCAAACATAACACAAGGAATTTTTTTTTTTCATGTTTTGTTTTGTTTTATCAAATTAATAATGCTCATGTACTCCCCATTCGCCCTGGAGCTATGATTCATGAGTGTGTGTATGCATAAATGAGAGATACGGGCTCTCAGAATTTACCACAAAAATTAAAACAGGAAGGCAGATGGCAGTCTTTTATTCCATCTGTATTTCACTTAATCAGCTTCTCTTACCAGAAATGCTGCTTTGGAAATCAGTGTTTCATGTTTGTCCTTTGCAAAGCAGAGACACGCAAGCTGCTTTTTTTCGTGAATGTTCTGCTGGCTGACATATAGGCAATATCTACTTATATGTAAAAAAGTGAAAGAAAGTAAAATTACCTGAAAAAATTTAGCATATATTATCTAAGTTTAATAGAAACTCTTTGCTGGGACATTAATTTTGCTCTTTGAGCTATTGCAAAGGAAAATGTCAGTGGAGTCACCCTGGTGTAGGGAGTGAAGAATCAAATCTCTTTTGTATGAATTTGTAAAGTCTCCAACTAAACGAAAATGCGAAGAAAGGGAGAGAGAGAGAGAGAGAGGCACTTACGCATCCATTCTTACCAGCTTGGTCGCTCGTGTTACAACCCGCCCCTAAAGGCAGGGTAACTGAGGTTCTTGTTAATAGATCCCTTGGGGCGAATTAGAGTGAGATGACACTGCATGACTGATGTTCATATATATATCTGTATGTATGGCAGTTTTATTTCAGAATAATTTGATTGCAACGGAAAGGATGTGTGTAGCCATTTCGGCTATTACCTATAAATGTAACAATATAAAAGTATAAAGATATCACTTAGGAAAATATATAAGGAAAAGAAGGAAAAAGAAAGGATAAGAACAGATAGTGGAGAGAAAAGCTATCAACGCCTATGATCCAGTTCAGTTTCAATGTCCATTGGTCAAAGAGGCTGGACACTGTCACAGCAGAGTTTTGGAGTTAATTTACCTGGGGTTTGGGCATGTATTTTAATAAGATTTAATGAGCTGCTGAAAAGAGGAGTGCTGCTTTTTTCAACTGATGGCAGTAAGATGAAAACAAGTGGCTTTTTAGAATGACGTTAACTAGCACTTTAAAAGTTAATAGAGCTCCTATGATTCTCTGTTGGCAGCACCTGGAAGAAGCAGGTGGGAATTCCACTGAGATAAATAGCAAGCCAGGGGCAGAACAAAGTAATAAAGTCTTATTTGCAAGATCTGGATACAACATCAGTCCTTCTGGCAAAATATTTTCCAGAATCAGTAGAAGTTTTGTCCGCAGTGAAAGGTAAAAAACAATATTTTGAGGAAAATCTGGGATTATTAAAATGTTTATAGTATTTCAAATGCAGATGGTTCTTTTAGAATAGTATTTTTTAATTTTTGTAACAAAATTTCATATCACAAGTGTGATGGATGAAGGAACACGTAAGCCAACCACAAGAAATGTCCCTGTTCCACAACTGGAGCTCCCAGATAGCCCTGGCTGTTGGATAATGAGTGTTTCAGGATTGTATCAGTTCCCTGCATAGTAGAGATCAAGAGAAAGAATGTGCCTAAGTGCTGTGCCCATATTCAGCCCTGAAACTCCCCCAGTAGCAGTGCCTACTGAGGGTTGCTTTTTGTCCTGTTGCTTGCAATCTAAAACCAGCATACAGGTAGAAACTGCTTTGATTATATGTGTTCTTGGTGACAGAGGCGTAGAACACATTTCTTGCATTTGTAGATGACAGTTTGGGAGGGACTGCAAGTGTGCTGAAGGATAGGATTAGAATTTAAATGGATCATATAGAAATGAGCTGAAACCATAGGATGCATTGCAACAACTGCCAGAAACTACCCCCAGCAGTAATTAACTGCAGGCATGAGGAATGGGAATGAATCAGCAAGGCAGCAGTTCTGCAGGGAAAAGTTTGCAAGTGGTGTATTGAATTCCAGCTGAACACAATGCCAGCAACACCATGGTTTTCAACAGGCAAATGCCAGCCTGGGTTGTGTAACTGGGAGCAGAGATTGACTGACGTGTTGAATAATTCTTCCACTCTTTCTCCTCATATTCATAAATCTTTAGATCAGGGTTTGAGTGTTGTTTTTGGTACAGTAGCTTGGGGTATTGGAGGAGATTGCAGAAGGGCAGAGGGTCTGATCAAAGGTTTTAGAGGAATGGCCTACAGAAAAAAGTAACTCATCTCTGGTAATTTAGTCTGAAAAAAGAACACTGAAGGAAGAGCATGACTCCACAAGTGCCTAAAAGGCAGCTAAAAGGAGAGAAAGGATGCTCCGTTGTGCATTTCCATGCTTGATAAGATAAACTGGAGCAAGAAATGTGCAGCTAAAAATACTTCTCACTTTCTAATGACAGAGAAAAACGAAGACCTGGATTAAATGACCAGGACAGTTGTAGAGACCCTTAAGCACAGGCTTGGTGAACATGTACCAGGAAGGACATGGATGCAGGCAACCTACCTTGGGCAAAGGATGAGCTGGATGACCTCCCAGCTCTGTGGTCCTGCCACTGGGTTACACTGTGACAGCCCACTACCCACAGCCTAGTGGAGCTGTTACAGAGCAAAGCCCCCCTCTACAAGGGTTGACAGAGATTTACCTGACAGGAGGTGTGTCATCAGGCAGGTTATGACTTCACTGAGCTGGTAGGGGATGGACAGGAGTCTGCCTAAAATGCCATTATTGTAAAAAAGAGGCTGAAAGTAGAAAAATTCAGCTGACTATCTGTAGTGTGAGGTGCCAGATCTACATGTTGGGCAAAGCTTTGCTCTGTCTGTTTCAGTCTGTCTTATCTTCATCTTCTTTCAGTTTGTTCTCTCTGCCTCTTTTATCCCTTAGGATAAATTAATTTTGAATGTTTTTGTGAACAAATAAAGATCAGTGTCTTGTGGTTTTCATAACGAATCGCTTTGCGGTATGTCTTTGTCTGCACATCACAAATTCCAGTAGATAAGAAAACTGAATAAGTATTTCATGTTAAAAAAAAAAAAAAAAAGTACCACAGAAAAGAGCTAATTAGCTGGATTGATATAAGTTGTTTTTTGACCCGTGAAAATATGTTAGTCATAATGCTGGTCTTGATAAACACCATGCAAACTCATTCAGACGTGCTGTCAAGCTAGGAAAGGGAAATGTGAAGAGCAAAGTGAAGCACTCAAGGTAATATTAAAAGAGAAGTCAGAAGAAAGATTTTTGTCTTAAAGCTATCCCACAATGTCTAACTCAGTTCTCCCAAAAGCTGCTGACAGCACTACAGCCAAAGTGGTGGGTAAGCAGCCTCCCAGAGTTATGAAACTGGAGTGGTGTGATTTGCTCTGCAGAGGGTGGAGTAAGAATGAGGGCAAGGCTTGAGGTGTAGTTTTCAAATGGTGCACTTGAGGTCATGGACTGACTGGCTCCAGTCAGATTATTGCCCTTATGCCTGCAGACAAGCCTCTTAATAGTATACCCCGCCTTTAGAAACTGCGCAGAAGAAAAACAGTCCATCTACAGGATGATGTATAAGATTCAGCTACTCCCCTTACTGGAGAGGACTCAGCATTTTGGAGTCAGAATATAATTCTTTATTGAAGTCATAGAAATGAGGACTTTGATGTCATTGAAAGGGGAAGAGTGGTAATATGTTTTTAGAAGCAAGAAGCAGGGTGTGTAAAGGTTCCCTTAAGAACATCTGTGTGAGTGTGCCTGCCTATTTGTATATTTTCCCCTTCATTTAGCAACCAGAAAAGTCAGGCTATGCACAACATTTCCATACTGGAAATCTCCTTTTAAGGCCAGGCAATCCTCCCTCCTGTAGCTCCTTCTTTACTCCACTTGTGAGGGCAGACTTCAAGGCAGAGCAGTGAGCAGAGACACTACCATGGAAGGTTTCTGGTGGGTTGACTCTCTATGGCGTTCCCTGTCACAAACCTTTCCTGAGGAACTGAAACACCCTAAAGAAACAACAGTGTCCCAAATTTCAAAGTAGGCAAAATAAGCCACCACCTTCTCCGTTCAATATCTCAAGCTGGGACTGTGTCTTTGCAGTGAGATCCCTTTAATGGGAACGCTTCTTTCCATCTTTTCAAAAGTCTGGCTCCAACAGAGTTGAGCTCATTTTCTCCTCTACGGTTTGACAGATCCCATAAGTGTAGTGGGCTAAGTGCAACCACAAGACTCCTTCAGCCTTCTTGACTGCTGCATGATATCCCCCAACATCTCATTTCTATGAAAAACATTATTTTACTCTGCATTTTAGAGTAATAGTAATAAATTGGTGATGTTTTGAGATTGTAATGGATTATAAGTCCTGCACTTGTTATCAGTGACAGAGAGAGAAACATCATGTGCCAATAGCAAATGTTATTTCTGAATATCACATGTTTTAAAACACTTGCTTTCACATGCATGCACACAGAAAAAAAAACTTTTTAAAAACTTTTGGACTGAAGCTTTCCCTGTTTAATACAGCAAAAAAGTGACAGTTGTTGGGGGGAAAAATTGAGCAGATAAATAGAGAAGGAATGAAATCCTCAAACATTTTTCTGTGATGTTTTTTAGAGTTTTCTGTAAGGTTAGGTTTCTCAATCTACTTTTAGATTAGTATTACCAAGTTAGTCATATCGGGAGGAATAAAACTGACAGCTTCTAATGAAAAGAAGAAGCCCTTTATAAATACTAGAATGCAGTTTTAAGATGCTTTTCAGTCTGTAAAGGAGTTTCTCTCCCACCTGAGCAGTGACGTTCAACAGGAAGCCAGGCCAGACATCTGACATTCCCATGCTTGGGCTCCTGCTTCATGCATGTAGGTGCACAAAGCCATGCCTTGCACCTGCACCACAGCACCTTCCCCTGCCCATGGCACACACAGCAGGTGTGCCCACTCTGCATTGCTGGGCAGCTCTGCCCACCTCGCTCGTGATTGTTGCCATGCCCAGACACACCCGGGCTAGAGGCATCCTCGCCCTCCGGCTCACTCAGCAGTGTCTCACTCATTTGGGTTGGGGTCCTGCCTTGCCGGGACCTGAAACCTGCTGGGGCCTGCCCAAGCAGCAGAGGACTGGGGAGGACTGAGTGGGAGGCAAAGCCTGGCACAGGGAGAAGGTGCCTCAGGTGGGAGGATGAGCCCAGTGCCGCACTCTTGGTCACACCACCGTGCCAGTGGGGATCAGGACACCTCTGGATCCTTGCCTGAAGCAGCCCTTCTCAGGTGCTACTGAAATCACCTCAAATTTGGAATTCAGAGTTGCAAGGGACACAGAGTTAATGTTTGTAAGAAATTTCAGAACAATTCCAGGCTGAGATTTTTAAATTCATCTTACAGCTCCAGGCAGTGGACTTTTAAAGTTTTTCAGGAAAGGCACACCTTAGGCTCTTTGGCAAATCCTGGCTGTAAGAGCAAGTGCAGTAACCTGCAGAAGGCTACAAACTGTGTTTTGACCAGACCACATGCTTTATTTCCGTTTGAATTTCCTCTATCCCTGTATTCCTATAATTTCACCCTGTCTTTTGAGCACATGCAAAGAAAATCCAAAATAACAAACCCCAAACTAAAACACAGTGTTGCTCCAAGAAAAGCAGTGATTAGACTTTGAGGGGTAGTAGATTCCAGAGAGCAGGGATTTGTTTTCAATTTAATTTTATATTCACATTCATCAGCACTCCAAGTTTCCCCCAAAACATACCTTCAGTGGAAACACTAGTCAGCATTTCCCTAATTCAGGGCAGGACTTAGCTTAATGTACGTAACAGCTTTTCACTCACCGCTGGTTCTGGATAGCGTCATGTTTGAGAAGATACTTCATACCATTTACTCATCCTTTAAGCAGTGTTATTTAAATGAAGTCCAAAAAACGCTTAACCATTAACAGTAATTGACTAATTAATACAAATTAATACCAAATGATGCCATAAATAGATTTAATTACAGTCACAGTTAAATACAATGTCAGCACCTTTTAGTGAAACATGGCCAGCCCACAAGAGTTTTGAAATCACAAATTCCAGGCCAAAATTTTCATGCTGCTTATTTCAGATGCTTTTTCAGGCAGAACCCAAGCTCAAGATGAAGTAGTGCAGACCACTTTTTTTGCAGAACAAGGGTGCTCTGGGCTTTTTAAGTCAGGTACCAGTACAGTATCCTGAATTTTCCATTCTCAAATGAGGGATCACCTGTTTGTCTTCGGGAATCCCAGTTTATGTTATTGAGTTTTTTTTAAACAGACATGGACATGTTGAGAGTCGTCTTTCTAAGTTTGTAAGACACGTCCATCCCATTTCAAGCAGCTGCAAAGTTACTAAGAATGAGTGTCTGTGTTTGGTAGGTTAAAAACTGCCTGTGGTTAATTCATGCCTCAGAGCTGAATGCTCTAAAAGTGCTGGGTGGATCAGTGTGGCTTTTCAAAATTAAGGTGTTTCATTCCCCATAGTTTCTCCTCCTTTGTGTGTCATCATTTTCAAAGCTTTCATGGCAGGCTTAAATTTAGAGTCTTTGTGGCTTTGTTGGGGCACCACCTTTACCCTATGTGGTCACAATTTTGTGCTTCCTGTCTCAAATCAATAGTGCCAAGATGGGTGGGGAACTTTTTGGTGAGGTAACCAAGGATGGGCCAAAAAAGCATCACATATCATTTATTTTCCAATTTCAAGGCAAGTACATCAGCAAGAAGTATGCTTAGGTAGCTAACTTCATTCAGAAAAAAAGGGCCAGAGTTAAGTGAAGACAGATGTATTTCATTGTCCCAGTGCTAATTTCATGTGTTGTGGGCAGTAGTCAGGCATGTATGGGTGGGTAAGTGTGGTGAGAGATAGATAGATAGATAGATAGATAGATAGATAGATAGATAGATAGATAGATAGATAGATAGATAGATAGATAATACAGATTATTCCCTTTGAATTTTAATTGGACTGCCTGACCTGTAATCATATTTACAGACCACCAATATTTTCCAACCCTGGTATCTAAAGTTAGCTTTCTAATTTTTTGTTAAGATTGCTAAACTGTTAGGCCTGAGCTTTTAAAACACCAGTAGGAACTGCAGCCTGGTCAGCCCTTCATGAAAGCAAACCACTTCTACAGGCAGACAAGTCTGATTATTTAATTTAGAAATCCAGCTTTTTCTGCAATGAAGAATAGTATCTGGCTAGCCTGTAGACAGACAGTCTGTTAGTGACCAGAACAGATTTCTGTGTAGTCCTAGCCCTGAAAATTAGTTTCCTAGTAAAGGATTAGGGGGACAACTGTTCCATGCAGCAGCAAACCACTTTTCAACTGCAGTGACTGATTGTACAGTTTGTTTCACCATAGGGACCAATTTCTACTTACAATGCAAAATATTCTTTTCTCAGTGGCTGTGTGCTTCCTTAAATGTTGTATTTCACAGAGTGAGAGTCTGACAGGTGTCTGTAAGAAGATTTTTTGCTTCTTTGATTTTCTTTGGAGTATCATCTCTTCCTATATATCCAACATTAGAAATGCCAGGGATCCTCCAGCATGATCAGCATGTGTTTGCTCTAGAAGCTTGTCATGACCTCTGGAAGAGCAGAATGGGCACTGGAAAGACCTTTTACAGATAAGAGGGAATTTAGAGGTCTCCTCTAACTAGATCTCTTTGGGTTTTGAAGTTTAAAGGATTTTTAAAATAAGCAAAGAAAAAACGGATTCAAAAATGGCCTGTATTCTAAAATGGTCCCTTACACTGCTTTAAGTCCAGCGGTTTTTCAGTTGTTATACAGGACAGGGGAGTCACATCTCCATTGTAAAGGAATAGATGTGATATATTTTTACAGTGCTCTGAGAGATGAAAGCCTGAAAAGTCATTTGTGTTATTGCTGCTTTTGTAGACCAAAGTTCTGCCTCCATTTGTCATGCAAAACTATGGAAGGAAAGGGGTTTTCACACTTCAGATTCTGTCCACAGTACAAAATAATTAAATGAATAACAGAAGGAAGAAACACTGTATTGTCTTTCCAGGGACAATTACCTTGTTGACTTGAATTCAGTTCAGGAAAGTGTATTATTAAGAAAACCCTACCATGAATATGAAGCAGATGTCCTAATCTGATACAACTGTAACCTGGAAAGAGAGGTTGCACTGAAGTGATTCAGTGGTAACTAAGGTAGGAGGCAAAGTAAAATGCAGAGCAGATGAGAGGCAAGCCCAGTGGCTCAGGCTTTGAGATCCATCCTGTTACCTAAATATAAAATGCTAGTCTCATGATTGATAAGACCTTATTATTCTCCTCTCCGGATCTCTCTATCGGTTTGCTCTTGTGTTCTGTGGCAAGACCCATTTTATTGGACTCTGGGCACTGCCAAAAGCCTCTTTAAACTCAGAGGTGAAAAAAAGCCCCAACCTGTAGGCCTTTTTAATATTCACTTTGGGTTGAGAGGAAGCTAATGTTTAATAAAAACTGCTTCCAAACAGAGCTTCTTTCTTTTCAGAGCTCCACAGGTACCAGCCCGTATAATAAAAGTACAATGAACACCTGTTATCAAAATGGCAAATGAAGCTTAAACTCTGTAGAAAGAAATAAAAATTTCCAGTATCAAACTTTTAAAAGCGATCAAATGTTTGGGGCACATTTGTTCATAATGGTTCTGCTCAAGGCTTCTCATATGCAGCTGATTTTCAGCACCTGCCAGCCATCCCATCCCTGAACCCTGAAAATGACCAAACACAATACAGATCTTTTTTAAAAAATCAAGCACAAAGGTGTGTAAGCTACTGTAGAAACTGTGGCCATAATTTCCAGTGTTTTATGGGCTGCAGTGTTTGTTTCTGCTCTTTGCCTGTCTGCTTGGACTGCAAAACTTTGAAGAAAATAACATGGTGTCCTTTTTGCCTTATACAGTTCCTTGCACATTAATTAATAAACAAGCATGCAAAGAAAGTAATTAATTCCATTTTAAACATGCAAAATATTTAAGACTCCAAGTATTTTTTAATGGGATAGTAGTTATGGAGGAATCTGTTTTACAATGCACGTGGGTCAGGTGCAAAATAAGAAAACAAAGACCATATTTATATTAATTTTGTGGCTCTGATCCATGCTCCTTTCATTAAAACTTCCTCCCTCCTCAGCCATCTCTTGCATGAGAAAGAGACAGGGCAGCCTGGACAGAATTACAGAATAACACAATCTGAAGGGAGTTTAGGAGATGGAGGAAAGAATAAACAGACACCAATGTCAGGTTCTGCCAAGAAAGCACCTGGAACAAATGTATTTTTCTATTATTGTATGCTAATTGTATGTTTGCCTGAAGAATTGCTTGGAATTTAATAGTGGCATTTCCTGAGGAACAGGTTTGAAATTAGCTTAATCACAACCTAGTGATACTTTACTAATTTTGAAAAGGCAGATAATTATTGGACATTTCCGTGGGCTGTTGAAGTTGTGGGGTTTTGCAGGGACTTGGGGTCTGGGCTTTTTTTTTTTTCCAGTTTAGAAAAGTGAGCAAAAGCCTGTGAGCCAGATGTTTCTTCTCAGATTACAAAAGCCTGCTCGGTCTACATGTACAAAATGGGAATGGGACTGTTACAGTACCAGGTGATGTATCTAACATATAACATTACTGTTCCTATTGTTTATACAGTAGTCCTCTAGCTAAGTCTCAGGCATGCCACAGGCTTACACTGACTGCCAAGCTTAATATCTACAGGAGTGACTATGAGAGGGACTCAAACAAAGTTCTTTCTGTGTTAAAAAACCTTGCCTTAAGCTACACCAGCAGGGAGGCACTTAGGCTCTGGTATCCCAGTGTAGTCCAGCACCTGATTGCAGATGCTGTGTAGAAGTCTCCATTGAGTGCTACAATAAATGGCTTCAGGTAAAGGTGTTGCATGGGTCAGTGAATGTAGGGTAGCTACTGCGACTAAACAAACATATTTCAGTGCAGTCTAATGTTTGAAAGTTACAGCCTGAAAGTAGGAAATACACAAACAAGGAAGGAAAAAAATCAGTAGAGGATCTACAAGCTAGCCAGACCATCTCCTTTATTCTTTACACCCCTTTTTTGCATCTACAAAGTGTTTCTGAAGAGAGACACTTTGGCTGCTCACATACCCATGTTCATATACACAGCTACCATTCCACCTATTTGAAGCCCATAAGCATTTTTATATGGTCTCTGCTTATCTTTTAAGCTGCAGCCAGACTTTCAAAAGTTACCCAAGAGCTGGCATCTCCAGCTTGTTGTCAACATTTTCAAAGAGCTTAGCATTTACTCAAGTGCTTACATTGGAGCTGCACTGCCTTGAAAAATTCAATCATCATGAGTGCTTAAATGTGGTCTTGAAAGTATGGCTGGTACTACATCTGTGTCCAGTGCTCTGACTATAGGTAGCTTTTAAATTCAGAAGCAGAGTTTTCCCAGGCTGAACATTTTTATGGGCACTTGTTTCATCTTGTCAGTGCTTGTTCTCATGGTTTGCTATTTATGAAACATAAGATCAACCCTATAAACATCTACTTCATTTGTAAGAGTGGTTTATTTTTCATGAATACATTCACATAGGCAATCTGGCTAAAGAAAATCAGTTGTACACAACTTCTCAGTGTTAAAGCAACAGGTTTAGTTCATAATTTGAGAGGAAAACAGCTGAGTCATTATCAGCTTTGTGGGCTAAAATGACATTTAACCTTTTTCTGCAATATAACTGATATTCAACTTTTCTTTTTTTTTTTTTCCTCTTCTTGCTTCAGGTTAGAAAGTATTACTCAGACCTTTAAATCTCTGTTTTCTCCTATTTTGAGGAACATAAGCTATTCTTTCAACTACGGGATATCCTTAAGGGGACAAGAATCATCCAGACTTTACTAATACAGAACAGACTTTATTAATAGAGATTGCAACTGACCAGCTGCTGGACTGAAGAGAAGGAGAAAATAGAAATAGTTGGATTCTTGCTGCCTCTGAATAAAAGACATAATCTTAAATACAGAATTAGGAGCCTTCCTGTAGGAACCTACTTTTAGGGAGGAGGAAAGTTTCTACCTTTTTGCAGGTGTTGATCTTCTTGAAGGATTTAGACATCCTTATAAGAGACTGATGTATGAGTAGTTATAATGAGTTTCCTATCAACATATTGATATTATTTATTGCCTGAAGTTCATATTCATCCATACAGCCTGATATTTTCTAGGAAGTAAAAGGAGTTTATCTCTAAGTTAAGAGAGGGAAACACAGCTTACTGTTTTCTTTCTGAGGAATTAGCTTAACTATGCTCTGAAGGAACAGGGGAATGGTAGTTCTAGGTCAGAACAAAGATTTGAATAGGCCACTAACTTGTCCCTAACAGGGCCCAGTAACAGATGCCTGGAAAAGAGTGTCAGTGCATGGCAAGTGTAGTGCTATTCCCCACAGTATTTTCCCAGCCTGCAGCAATAAGTCCCAGGGAATATACCAAGAAATACGTGCTTTTAGAAGGAAAGCTCTTCCTGGACTTTTCTTCCATGTCTTTATTGAATCACCTTTTAAACCTCTGCTGTCTTTGGGCATCAAGGGTGGATTGCAGCAGTCCCACTCTGTGTACCACCTGTGTGCTCTTTCTGTGATGCAAACCCATGACTGTATTTCATTTCATTTCATGCTCCCTTGCTTTTGCATGGTGAGAGGTAGTGGATAGTCCTTCTCAAAGGCAGCAGGTTGAAGGAGTACTGATCACAGAGCTGCCAGTTCTTGCTCAAGTCTTCAAACACCATCATGTCTCATAAAAGAAGGAGTCCCCCAGACACATTTTGTTTGCAAAGATAGCACTGACTCCTGCTCAGATTTGAGGTGCTCTTCATGAGGAGGCAAATCTGGAGTATGAATCCAGACAGAACGGGCCCTGACTAGATAGTTTGGGCAGTTTTGAATGGCACCCTAGCACAGTGTGCTCCTGGTCTCCACTCAGGCAGGGAATGCCTGGGGGAAGGGACCATGCTCAGAGAGGTAGGATTAGAATTCTTCATCAGTACACTGAGATGTAACCCAACAGGCTCTGCATGTGCTGTAGGGAGCATGAGTGCCCAGCTCCCACCATATTGCCAACCAAAGGGCTTGTAATGCTTAACTTTTTACATCAATTCTCTACAGTTTTTCTTAATGCAAGTGTAAGTGAACCTGTCAGAAATCCTCACCATTCTTCTATGTGGACAAGATTTTACTAACCTGTGCTCTTCTGTAGTGCTCAGCTTCCCCTCATGCCTATGATTTGTACACATTTACTGTATGTCATTTTAAGACAGACAATGTCATTTGAAAACAGACATCATGTGAGCCCTGGCTAAGGACTACTGATACTTTTATTAACCCAGGCGATCACTTGAGGCGTCAATTTTTTGTAAGAAAACAGTACCCAGGAGTTCTGAACCAGGCAGTAGTAATAATGAAGAGAAAGATTTTCATAAAGGCATACAACCCAGCTGTCTGAAGTTGCCAGAGTGTCAGAGGTTGTCTCTACTCAGGCTCTTTCTAGTCTTCCATCTCCATCTGAAGACAAAACCTGGGAGGTGACAGGGCACCTCTGGAAACCAGACTGTTTTCAGTTCATTGGTGGAAATTCAGGTCTTAGATAACCCACAGTTTTAACTGCTGAGCAAGTTTGGAAAAATGGCAGTTAAAGTGCTGTTTTAGTATTTTGAACTCCTGAAGTTTCTACTAAAATAGTGGGAGTTAAATATCCCTAAAAATCCATGTGTATATTTGAAGTCTTAAAAAGGAAATTAACATAACTTTCAAGCATTACGTGTTCTACAAGAACTGCATCCTCAAGTCTTACAAGGGTAATCTCTGTCTCAGAAGCTTTTTGTTCTTTTGTTGTGGTTTGCCACACAGTTGTGTGAACACAAGAAAGGATGTGAGACCAAATGGGACTCAGTTCACTATGACGTGGAATCGTTGAAGAGTCTGTGTTTGTCCCACTTTGAATTTTTCTCTTTTACGCATGGGTGAGTAAAACAGTTCAAGGTTTTCCAGAAGAAGTTGTCCCTGCCCTTTGTAGTGACATGAACCCTTTCCTGTTTTGAGTGGAAATAGTTATCAGGGGATTACAGCAATCTTTTCCATAGCTGCCTCACACCATGACTCCCAGTCTTTCTGTATTGACTAACATTTACAAGCTTCCCTGAGCTTTTTTTCCTGAACTTTTCCAACTGGAGAATTCCCAACTTTTTCCAGAAACTGTTATCATTAGTTCAAAAGTGCATGACCTACTGCACTTCTTTTATTCTAGAAGTTCAGTTCTTAATGTATGACAGTTTGATCCTTTGCTGTACTGGCAATATCCCAAATTCTCATCAAAAAGTTTGATTAATGCATTCCTGTGCATTCCTATTATTGTGCCAAGACCATTCATGAAAATAATTGAAGAGATCGGGCCAAAAGCTAATCCTTTCACTACAGCACAGGAATGTTTTTGCTTCCACCTCCAATGTGGTAATCCCTATTGTGCATTTATGACAGAGACGCATCTTTCTCTTGACCCCAGCCCTGACACAGCCTCCTCACATAGCTCTTGAAGTTGGCTGCAGATCTCAGTACTTATGGGCCTGACTGACAACTTCTGCTGTGATTGCGCCAGTGTGCTACTTCCATGGCCCTACCCAGGGGAAACCCAAATTGATTCAGGTCTCTCAGGACAGATCAGCGGTCAGAACAATGTTGCAGATGGGCCAGATAGCTTTTTTTCCCCATAGATTTGCATTTTCTGGTCATCTGGTAAAGACACAGAGTTCTCAGGTGAGAAACCGTCTTGACAGGGTCTTTGTCTGTCAGAGAATGGGGCTTTGAAACCTTCACCAGAGCAAGTGTCAGCCTCTGTGCCTGCCACTCTGCCTGTGCTTGTCTAGCTCTTCTCTGCTTCTCCTCCTCCCCACTCCCACCTTAAGAAACTTGTCTTTCAAGTGACTCCTTTTGCCCGTGCTCTAAGAATATACTGTTGAAAGTTAATGTCATATGGATGGTGCTGCCATTGTTTCTGAAGAAAAGTGTTTTCTATCAGGCAATGTTCTATTCGGTGCTGAAGGTTTGTCCCACTCCAGCAAAAGCAAGGAGATTCAAATATCTCCAGACTTCTTGCCTTTCAGCCCAGGACTGGACTTTAACCCATCCCTGTATCCAATACACCACACTGAAAGGGAGGAACACAGCAAGCATGCAAATTTAGAAAATACCTGCACATTCTTGTCACTGTCCACTTTTGTGCTCCATTTCCCTCCAGCCTTTGGCACTGCAGCCAGTGCCATGATACTCACTGAAAAATATAGCAAAAGTTTTGTTCTATTTTATACTTATTTTCCCTTTTCTGTGCCTGAGAAGCCCTTTGACATTTCTTTTAAGGTAATTGATTTTTCTGAAAGAAGTTGGCTGGGAATTTTCACAAAAGTCCTACAACTCTCCAGTTGTAAGACATGGTTTTTCTTTGACAGAGCTTTTCTGAAAATACATCCTTTTCTCTGTATTGAGGGTATCATTGTTTTTGCCATCCTGTTTTGAGATAGGATTAGCTGTGAAATCCTTCTTCAAACACCAGTCTGAAACAAATTCCAGACAAATTTGTGTACCATCATTCAAAGATATTCTATGTTCCTCCACATTCAAATCCTAGAAATTCTCTGACCAATTTGTGTCACTGTTTCCCTAAGCTCATTGCATTTTTTCATTTGTTATTTATAGTTTTAGTTTGTTTTCCAATCTCCTAAGTTTAAGGTTGATTGAATCATGAGCATTCAAGCTTATGGTTACTTCTCTGAGCAGTTTATCATTTCCTCAAGTACCTCCCAAAACCAAATCTAAGATAACATCTCCTTTTGCTGGCTCCACAAGAGTTGTAGTGAAAAACACCTGTCAGGTAACCCTGCCAGGAACCTCTGGTCTCTAACATTGTCGGTAGAATTTGTTGTCCTACATATTTCTGCAAAGGTACAGTATCTCAGCAATGCCCAGTGCTCAGAAATGTTTGTCTTGACTAGCATTCCACAGGCCTTTATTCATACCAAAATGTGACTCCAGCCCAGGTTTGTTTTTTCCATTTGAAATTAGAATAACCAGTTAATCACAATTTTTCTGTTTGTCAGTGTTCTCTCTCTCTGCTAATGTGCAGGATTACCCATGGCTTTTATCATTATGTGTGTTTTTTGTAGAGCAGCGGATACTTCCAGCAACTGTGTTTGATCATAACCCCTATTCCAACCATAGTTAGACCCAGTTTTGGTTATTACTCCAATTACATACTTGATGTCCTGCACCATGTTCCAGTTTCATTTTAAGCTATGTCCTGTCCTTTCTGTACAAAGTTTCATTTCTACTTCCCATTGAACATATCTGTCACTAACAATCATCTGCCTGGCTGCTGTTCTCACCCTTGTGCTCCCTCCATCTATTCTCACCTGTTCTTCCAGCTACTGTAATACCCTTTATTCCTTGTGTTCTGTGGGCAAAGGCCAGGCTTGGAGACCACATATATCTCCTCCACTCTTCCCATCTTGATTCATAAAAAAATATATTTATAAAGCTTTTCTTATCCATTGTCACAGATGGTCAATTCCTCTTTTCTGTCTCCCTTTCCCATACAGTATTTTAAGAAATCCAACTTGAATAAAAGGGACTGTTTTGTCTCTCATAACCCCAAGAGTAGTCCATCCAGACCTGAGCCAGTCTTTGCAGAGGTCAGAAAGGGAAGTAGCAGTGTACTTGAATGAGCATAACTTATTATTTTAAAAATAATTCCTTTAAAAAGTAACATTGAATTAAGGTATAATCTTGCTTGTTTATAAATGAGAATTTTATACAATTTTACAAATTCTTGGTAGCTGCTGATTCTATATAAAGGATTATGCAGGGGTTTTATGCAGTCTTTGTTTTTTGGAAAAGTTCTCTCTTAATTAGACTGATCTTCAGCATTTTAAGGGTGGATAGTCAAATAAGCTGCCACGTGTGCACCACAGTTACTGTACTGCTCTAAGTTCACACCTGAATTTGCCTTATAATACAAGCTTACCCATCTTAACTTTTAGTGTAACATTGGACATTTCAGTGCACATCCTGGAAGGCTATTCAAATAGTCTTGAACTCTACTAGTGTAGAGTTTTAACAGATTGTCTTATGGGTAAAATATTAAAAAGCTCATTTGTAGACCTGAGAAAGTGTTAGTCTCAAATCTCTGCCCTGTCCTTCCTTAGAGACATGAGATCTGTGATTCTTACTTGAAACTGCAGGCCTTCTGGAAACTCTTGTTGGTGGAACCTATTATGTTTTAATAAAACCCATCTATGACACATAGAAGTTACAGTGGCCTTTGACATATTTCAGAGATTACATTCTTTTGCCCAGAAATCAGAACCAAATTTGCTTGATTATTTGTAGTGATACTAGGAACTAAATTATCCAGCCTTTAATTCGTCTTTAATAAATATATAAAAAAACCCCAAAAACCAAATAGAAAAAAAGCAATGCAAAACAAAAAAACAAAAACCCAAGAAACTCACAAAAACCAAAACTCACACCAAAATTCCAAGACAAAACTGCATTGTAGCATCCCAGTCCAAGGAAAGCTTGAGCTACCAGTCTGAATACCATTCAAGCAGAAATCAATATTTCAGCAGTGGCCAGATTATTAAGTGCTTCAGCAGCAAGCCTCAGTTCTGAGGACAGAACTGTCTTGGATTGTAATAGCAAAGTACATAATGGTAGCACAATCGGCTTGACAAGTCACAGCATGTTTATTTTATGGCAGTGAATACAGAGTATTCATAAAATTTTTCATGAGTAACACTACATGTCATTCCCAAGGATGCCGTTGCACAAGCTCCATACATTTTGAGTTATGGGCCTGTCACAATGTTTATTGACCTCTGGTTTGACTTTATCAGTCCTACATACGAAAGGACAAGGGAGAAGGAAGGTGATATTTCTGAAAGCATCCATTAGTTCAGTGGGTAGTTTTTGGCTCTGCTTTACCTAGCCTGGAGAGCTCAACACACAAGGTGGCATAACCATCCCCCTCAGGGTGGCCCAAATACAGAGGAGGTGTCCTTTGTCGCCCACATCCATCTGTGATTTTCTAACCAAGTAAAAGGAATTAGTGTATATATGTGCCTAATTGAAATTTCTGTAGACAGAACTAAGAAGGGAAAGGAGCAGAAAACCCACAGCTCGGCTTCCTTCTGCAGCATTTCTGGAGCTCTCCTCTGCCAGCTTTGATGTTGACTAGCATCAAAGAGAGACTCACTGTAGCAGGATCTGTATGGATCAATCTGTAAGGTAAACCTTACATGAAAACCCCAAATAGACTGTCTTGCACATGCAGAGCAGAAGGAGAGATCAAGCCCAAATGAGTTTGTCATTACTGAAGTACAGGAAAGAAAGAAATGAATGGTATCCCTGCTAAAACTCTAAGTTTGATTAGAAATTATTTTTGTTTCAATACTCTATGAGAAAAGAGGTTGTTCCATCATCGTGTCTTCCTTAGCCATGAGTCACACCAGCAGCAAGCAGAAGTAATGAGAGGCTTGGAAGCAATCACAGAACTTCCTAGGTTTGGACACAGGTTTGGGTCCCATCCACTTTGCCTTCTCATTCTGGTATCTTCCCTGCTCCCATTCCTCACAAGTAGTTTTAAATGGTTTGCAGTAAAATTGCTTTGGACCTGATCTTGCAAACTTTTGCTAGTGGACATAGCGCTCAGTTGAGTCAAACTTTTAGCCGAGGGGGCTGCAGAGTTGGGGGCTGGATCCTGCACTTGGCTATGCCCAGCCAGCTTCAGGGGTGCTCCACAAGGGCGCAGCAGCCTGCATACACACTGGTCCTTACAGGACCTTAAAGGCATGACAGCTCACATTTTACTGAGAAGGAGACAGAGAGGCGTTGTTCTTCCTTCTCCCTGGTTGGTTTCTCCCTCCTGCTTCCCATGTGCTTCCCATTTTTCCCGCACAGCACCGTGACTGACACCAGCACCTCCATCCCACACAGCAGATGCATCGAGCCCAAAGGAAACACCAGTGCTGGTGGGAGCCACGTGCTGCAGCCCCCACCCCTAGCTGCCACATCTCTCCCTCCTCGTCTACCTGTGCTTCCCTCGAGCTTGTGCACATCTCTGAGCCTGGTTGTGTCTCCTTTTCTCCCAAGGAGATCCATTAGCTGTTCTACAAATGGGAATACTTAGGAGGGAAGAGCTGGCCCTGCACTTGTTTGTGTGAGAGACAGAAGTGTAGGAACAGTGAGCTGTGCAGTATGGGGAGCCACCTGATATAAACTGTGATTCAGACACAGTGCTGTAAAGTCAAAAGGATAGTTGAAGTGAAAAAAAGAGTCAATACAACAGAACATCCCAAGAATAGAACTTGAAGTTTATATATTTAATACTCCTAAGTAACTGTGTTGTAGCTATGGGACTTTCAGAAAACTATTGCTCTTTCTTTTTCTTTCTTTCTTTCTCTTTCTTTCTTTTTTCTTTTCTTTCTTCTTTTCTTTTTTTTTCCCTTTTCTTTCTTTTTTTTCTTCTCCTTCTCTCCTTCTCTCTCTCCTTTTATCTTGTCTGTGGTATTGCAGCCAATAGCTTTCAATTAACTTATTTTACTGTTCTCATCAGTGGCTGGCACCTAAACAGAAGAATATTTACTTTTTCTGAAATGTGAATGGCAATTTGGTAGGAACAAAAAGTCAAAGTGAAGCAAAGGCTTTTCAGCCCCTGCCACATCAGCAATACTTGCTTGATTCAAGGGGTCTCTGCATTCAGCTGTCAAAATGGTGTAATGACTATTATGATACTTTTTGCATGAACAAACAGTGAGGGCAATTTGCAGGGCTCTGAAACATGCAGTGACCAGGTAGGCTGGCATGCCCATTGGATATAGACAGGTTTCTTAAAAGCCTTGCTCTTAAGGGTGCACCAGAGGGTTTGTGAGTTTTTTAAATGAAAGGGATGCCTTGAAATTGCCTTCTACGGATGGTATTAAAGGACTTGATCATAAGTGCTCTGCAGTCAGTAGGGAGACTCCTACTGATTTCAACATGATCTGTACCAGCCCCACTGCCAGTATCAAAAGCTCATTTTAAATGATGTCATCCCTGACAACAAAAGTGTTAGTGGATGGGGTGAGCTCAATTCAGCCTATGACTACCTTCAAAAATATGGCATCTACTATGTCTTGAAACAAAAATCTCCACATGTTC
Organism: Scytalopus superciliaris; assembly: GCA_013400415.1. Lineage (NCBI taxonomy): Eukaryota > Metazoa > Chordata > Aves > Passeriformes > Rhinocryptidae > Scytalopus > Scytalopus superciliaris. The sequence continues at coordinate 42,998 of VXBX01000465.1, forward strand.
AGGCATGCTTCTTGGACCTGATCTATCCCTATGAAAATAGAAGTTTGAAAAATCTACATAGGCTCTCATTAAGAGAATTTCTCATGTTAAGGGAATGTACATTTGCACCAGCCAAGAAAAGGCAGAGAGGGAGGAAGACGAGAAGGGAGCACAAGGCAGAGAAATAAAAGGATGCTTATGAAAGTTGAACGGAAAAAGAAGGATTACTCAGTATCAAATATCTCTCTGCTTTAATCTTAAAGTTTTAAAATAAAATACTAGTGCAATACTCGAGTAGAAAAATACCTTACATGGCATGAAATTATTTTATTTACAAGTGTATATATAAATATCTCATTACATTAAATATTATTTTCCGAAGTTATTCCTAATCATTAGGAAAGGCAGGAGAGTAAATGAAGCTCTGGTCAACTGATACCAAGTTTGGGATGGTCATGGGTAATGAGAAGGTAGTTGGATTAATTTTGCAACTACACTGCTGGCTAAAAGACTGCCCTCTAAAAAGCCCTAAAGTTTCTGTAGGAGAAATACCTTGTGTTTGTGCTGGAAAGTCTTTTAATAGTCTTATCTTTACATGATTTAAATATGATTAGTGAATTATAAAACGAATCACTATCATTGAGAACTTTTTTTCATTGTTTTTGCAAGGCTACAAAAGTTGACAGCACTGCTGCATATGCACTTCAGAAAGAACCTGTTTTAAGTAACCTAATTTGCACTATGTCACTCTTCAGGTTTTCTTTCATGTAGTAGAAAAGTGATTAAATCTAATAGGAGTGGGCAAAATAATTCCCTTTATTATTCCCTTGATTTCTGGAATTTAACCAAGCACTGAGTTCTTCTTGGAAAACCCCAAAAGTTAATTAGGAGATATTAAAATTAAATTAAAAAAATAATATAATGACACATGTAGAATACCTCTAGTACTGTTACATACACACACGAAAAAAACCACAAAAACAAAAACCTTCATACCTCTTTGAATGTAAAGAGACTTTAAAAATAGGTTTTAATGAAACTGTAGTGTCAATGAGAGTCAAAATTACAGGTTATAATACCTTATGTCCCACTTGAGCTTTCTGAGTAACTTTGTGAATTGCCTGGAAACTTTGGCTCAGCTGTACAAATAACAGGAAGAATCATCAGAATAAGAAGAATAACAGAGGGGCTATTAAGCCAGACACTTGAGAAGAAGTGAAGTTTTATTTTTAGCTTTTTAGCTATAAATTTTTATTTCACTGGCCACTTCCTTTGAACGGGCTTGGCACACCTTTTGCAAGCGATGGCTGCGTGCACAGCCCCCAGCTTTGAGAGCAATGAATGAGGTGGGTAGTCAGCATCTATTTTTAGCAGCCATGCACTCAGAGACAAGAATGTGTTGGAGTTTTTTACCACTGGCGGATTCAAAACCTCTTCTTTCATCTCAAAACATGGGAAATCAGATTAAATTTGCAACATTTATTGTGCTTTACTTTATTGCCAAAAGGTGCATCTTCTCTAAGGTAATGGAGAATTCAAGTGAAAATGTGAAATACAGGTTTTGAAAGTTCTTCAGAAATCTTCACTGACTACAGTACAAATAGACCTTTGATCTGTGATACACCTTTCTAAAATCCCAAGGGTTTTTTGTTGTTGAAACAGGTCTTATTTTCACTCAGGCAACCATTAATGTCTCCCCTTGTTTTAGAGAACTGTCTTTGACGTCTTCCCCTCCCATTGCTCCCAGTGCTGCATGTCACAGGCCCACAGCCTTCATGTCTACTTCTGAAGTTCTCAAGCCAGTGCTGGATGGGTTGTCCAGCGCTCCAGGCTGGTGCAGACCTTTTCCTGAGCATAGCGATTCAGCAATCCTTCTACTGTCCAAATGTATCAACATGGAGGAGTCAGCAAGACACTGAAATGTAGATGTGGCACCTGATTGCCTGGGAGAAATACTGTCTCTTGGCCAGGAGCTGGAGATTCTGCACTTAGCCTCCAAGAAGAAAATCTGCTTGCAACCATTATCATGGTTAACACAAAGAAGAAGCATTTCCACACGTTTCATTCAGATATAATGCATTGCAGGTCTGAGCATCTCGTTGTTTTCTTCACTTTCACCACTGAGATGAGCAAGAAGACCTAACCTTAACTGTAGTCATGGTGAAAACTGCACCACACACTCTGTTCCTGGCTGGTGCCTGCAGTGACAGTGTGCAGTGTGACGTGCAGGTCCCTTTGGGCTACCTGTGTACGTGGCCATCAGGTTTTGCCACTCTGCAATAAGTGGAAACCTCAGCTGCTACAGCAGCACTACTGATCTTTCAGCCAAGCCTTCAGTGTTCTTTGGAATTTGGGCCCTTCTCCACTGTGTGGCTGTAAATTAATATTTCTATCCAATCGACTAGCCAAGCAGGGCATTGCTCAGGTCTTGAACTTGATCCCTGGCACAGGTCCCTGGCTGTGAGAAGGATCACTGCACATTGCTCTTCTCGAGCTTCCTCCGAACTTCAGAGCCTTTCCAGATGGATGGAGGGCTGCCACAGTGCAGCAAGGAGAGAGTGTGTGTGGGAGGGGAACTCTGTAGCCCTCCCTGCCACCCCAAAAGACATGTCTGGCTTTAGCCTTGATTATTCCAGGTTTGTAGGAAGGGCAGCCTTCCATGAGGTTTAACTGGGGAGTGGGGTGGTGGTGGGGTGTTGTTTGATTTATGATTTGTTCTGTGTCAAATCAAATAGACCTGTCCTTCAGAGCCTGGCTAGCAGCTCACTAGAACTTTCTAATGGTCTGGCATGGCAATTGCTAATAGCTAAAAGGCTGTGATTTATTGGATATTTTGCTGCTTTCTCTGCCTGCTTTGATAAAGTCAAGGACTGTGTGATACGAATGCGAAGGCTTAGGAAAAGTTGGGTGACTTGTGTTGAGCATGTAGATGTAGTGAGCAAATCCCAGTCTGCCTTCAGATATTCCCTACTGTACTTGGACACATCAAGAAGCCTAGGCATGACATTTGATTCTTCTTGGGCATCTGCAGGATCCACCCTGAGTGTATGAACACCATGATTTCTAAAATATAACGAGTCTAGTCAGATAGCATTTATAGAATAGCAAGCCTTAGCAGGGTTCTTACTGATTTTTTTCTGGGAATTGGCTTAATCACACTCAATTCATGAGTTCTAACTTCTCTCTAAAGTAAATTTCCTTTTCTTCATTTCTGTAATGTAACAAAAATGGTCTAGATTCTCAGTGGCTAGAACTCATTTCAGCTCCACTCACTTTAGTGGGCTTTGACTGGCTTACCCCAGCTGAAAACTTGGCTTGCTGATCTCTCAGTTTTACATGTTTTGTTTAATTTCTTCTTTCCTTTCAACTTCTACACTTTTTCCTTCTAGACATATTTTCCAACACTTCGCATCCTTCTCTCTTTTGGTTTATTAGAACAACCTTCATAATTTTGTTGTTTTCCCTTCCAGTTTCTCCCTATAGCTCTCTTGTTTATTCCCCTCCCTCCCATTGCATGTAGAGGGAGCCCAAAGTCTCTTTGGTGCACAGAAATGTATCAAGAGAGAGTTTGATGCACAAGGGGGTTTTTCAAAAGGGGCTTTATGAATCACATTGTATGTGCAGGTGACATCATTGCGCAGCAAAACTTGGTTTCATACTTATATCCAAAATCTTGCAAAATCTTCACTTTATGCCAGTATTTTCTGGTGTTCCTGCTTCCATTTTTTTCCCTTTTTTTTTTCCTCTTCTTTTTTTCCCCCCCTGTAGTTAATCTGTGTAGAAGAGTTAGTTGATGATGGTATCCACAAGAGTGTGTATTTCTTGAAGTTAATTCAGCTAAAGAGAAATATGTCAGGCAGACAATGAGAGGAGATAGTTTTTTTCCTTAAAACCGTGATATTCAGAAAATTACTAGAAGGGGAAACTTGGATGTATTGAATGAAAAATTACTTGTGTCCTTCAGGGGCAGTGGACAAGCTGATCTGTGGCACATGCATCTCTAGCACGTGACTCTGCTCAGACACCTGTATGAACCAGACACCCAACACATCCTCTCCATGCCTTTCAATGTACTTACCCAATGCTGTGGCTTTACTTCTTGAAATCCACCTTGAACCAGGTTCAATAGTATGATATGGCTGAACTTAAGAAAGCACAAGGCAAATGCAGAGGCAAGACAGACAGACTCTATCACTCTGCAAAGACAAAGCCTTAATCTGAAAAAGCGCCCAAGTACACAAGCAATTTTACTTGCTTGAGAAATCACATTAAAATCAGTAAAATTGGTTGCACAAGTGAAGTCACATCATGCTGTTTGGCAGCAAGACAGTGCAGCAACAGACAAAAGAAAGAAATTGGAAAGAAGGTGATGACTGAGAACTTTGACCTGTTAAAAAACCATAATATTTCACCTAATAATTCCAGGGAAGACACTGTGTGTTTTCTATCTAAAACTTTTACACAGTTGAAAGCAACAAGATGTCCACCAAATATTGCTTTGATGTTCTATTTGTTTACAATGCTTGTCTTTTTGTTTCATTCTTAATTTGTTAGAAACTGCTGGGTTTGGACTGGATCTTCTCCAGTGATGCTTTTGTCCTGATGGAATAAACCAAAACTGTCATTTTTGCCCTCACCCTGACAGTAAATTATTTCCATGTATGTTCCTTATTAGTCAGTTGTTTCCTAGTCAGGAAAGTTATGGCTTAGGAGAGCTTCCCTACTGTCATGGCTTGTTCCACAGATTGTTTTTTCCCATGCTTTAGCTTCTTCTCTTGAAATGGCATTACACTCATCACTTCTCAGCATCACATGCCCAACGTTTCTGAGTGCCCTTATAAATTTTTCTGAAAAACAATTCTAATATTAGCCATACAAAGCAACCTTTTGCCTTTTTTTCCCCCCTTTGGTCTTCCTCAGAAGCTTGTGATGGCAGAGAGGGGGTTTTTTTCCCTTTGTTCCTGCTGCTGTTCCTTCTTGTCATATCCAGGGCTTTACTGATCACAATATTTGGATATAAGACATGATTTTCTCCCAGATTAGATTAGCAAAAGTTTCCAGCTGTTGTTCTGCTCTCATTCTTGATTTTCTGGCCTCATTGTTTTTGATTCGGGGACTCTTCCCTCTTTCTACGTGACAGGGATGGGTTTGTCCACTGGTATCAGCTGGACTTCTCGCAGCTCTCTTCTTCTTTGAGACTGCAGAGGTCTTGAGCAGCGATGACTTTTCATCTCTCCTGTTCCCATCTTGTCACATGGTTTAATCCCCCATGTACTTAAAGGGCTGTTGTCTCAGTTTCGTCTTTGAGCTGAATATACTGGTGTCCAGGTGAAACTTAATGGGCTGTGCTACACGGGAGGACAGAGCGGATGATCTAGTTGTCCCTTCTGGCCTCCAACTTTATGAAGCCTGCCTAACTGATATTATGTCATAAATCAGGAGCAACAAATTCAATGAGAGACCACAGTGTCTCCTACACACACACCTGCTGACCATAAAAACTGGGGAGGAAGGGGCTGAGTGATGAAGGGATGCAGTGCCTTGTACATAGGGGTTGCCAGTTCAAATCCAGCCATGGATGACTGAAGTTTTTGTAGCAGCCTTTGTGAAATGAGATTGGTGGCCTCTGTCCATTTCTGAGTAAGCATTAAAAAACTCAACACCCTTTTAATAGCTCCCATAAACTGGCATAGGATCTTGTTTTTAGAAGTTCTAGTTGTATCAGTGTATGGGTACCTTGGCTGAACAGTGATTTCCCTTATGTTGTTGACCGGTTTGTGTGACAAACAAGGATGTTTGTTTTTCAGAAGAAACAGCTTCCCAGAAGCCACATATTCTTACTGAACTGTGCTCCGCTTGCGCTGCCAGGCAGAGAACACAGTCAACACTCCAAAAGCGCCTTGTCATGTTAAGTTCATGTTCTTAATTTCTTTTGTTTTGAGTCTATAAAACTTTCACCATGAAAACAGCTTCATGAACAATTATTTTCTTTTCAGAACTCACAATGTTCCGCCTGAGTTGAAATTTCCCAGGGGTGGTAGAGTTTTGCAGATCAGCTTCAAATAAATTTCATTAGAGTAACCATCCCCTAGCCCTGATAATGGATTACTACCATTTAGTATTTCAGATTTGGAAAAGGTCACTTCCTAATTTGCTAAAGCTTGCACAGCCTTGGATAGGAAGAATGGTTTAAATGGAGATATATATGTTTCATGAATAAAATCAGCTCCATGAAGTATCTGTCCTTAAGTTTCTGCATTAGACTCACTGAGCATCTAGTTTTTTATATATTGTATTACAGAATTATGTATTATATTACAGAAATCAATTTGTGAAGATGCAACTCAGTCATCCCTAGGCATTTCCTGTATCTATTCAGTATTAGAGTAGGCCATTACAAAAATTAGTTGTTCTTGTGAATCACTTTTACAGCAATAACACAGAAACTGAATGCAACAAAACTGCAGACTATGGCCAAGTGCTTCCTCGGCAGGCATTTAATTCTTCAGGCATATAAGTGGTTTCATCCCTATATTGCATAGCTCTAAGAAACACACTCTGCCACAGAAAGATTTTGCAGGGAGTTTTGAGTAAAATCAGATAATGGGGTTTTGGTAACCTCCTCTTTCCCCCACCCCCAGTGACTCTGTCTTTGAACTTGCATCATTTCGCAGGCGCTGGCAGGCGGCACGTGCACAGCTTGCACAATAGGTAGTTCAACCCTGGCGAGCCGCAGCTGTGCATACTTGGTCCACAGGTGTTTAGCTTTATGTCAACTCACCAGCCAGCTGCAGCCAAAACCGTCTATTGTGTCCAAGCAGGGCTGGCGAGGGTCAGGAGAGAAGTGTGACACTGGCAGTTGTTGCCCCAAGAACGGGAGAGAGTAATTCTGCCATTAATCCTTCCCAACCAGCTTGCCCCTCGAAGGAGCCCAGCCCCTGACCGTGCGGCGATGCTGGAACAAGAGCGGATCTGCGACCCGTGGCGCTTCTGCGCCCGTCTCGGGGAGTAGGTGATGACTTTATGGGCACAGGTGCCATTGTGGTGCCGAGCATTTCCCCACAGAACACCTGCTGCAGGACCCCGACAGCTCAGTGATATATATGCAAGCATGAATCTCATTGACCAAGAGTTGAACTCTTGTAAAAATCACTTTATGGCCTTCTTTGTGACCATTGCAATGAATCCAGATTTCTTCTGGCCTTTTTTTTTTTTTTT
>VXBX01000465.1:50224-195593 GCA_013400415.1 Scytalopus superciliaris
TTTTTTTTTTTTTGCCCAGGCAAATAGGTCCCCAATAGCAAAACAAACACTTCTCACCTCCTGAAACCCAGGTCGCAGCTCCTAGACTGTGAAAAAACACACTATGGAAAATCATTGAGTGAGTGGCTGCCTCTTCTTCCTGTCAGATTAACAACCCTGTGTTTGAGAAGAGCATATTGTGGTAATAGGCACTGAAGACATGCTCTGGAAAGAGCTCGTGAAGTCCAAATATGAACTTGAGAGAGGGAAAAGCAATTCAAAAATTATTATTTCTAGTACATCTGAATTTGTACTTTCATCCCCAACATTTATCACAAGCCTCATTTAAGCTAGGAAACATGCCTTAAATAGATTTTCTTTTCACTTCTCATTTTTTAAAGAAAACAAATCACAAGGAAAAAAAATTTGTAAACTGATTTCTCAAAACAACATGAGTGATTTGCAAACCCTAGTCACCTATTACTTCAACCCTCTAATTAAAACCAAATGAACCCTGCCAGCCTTTCTTCCCTTAAGAATTAAATCATTAATGAAATTAGGAGAAATGTTAACTCCTGTTACAAGTAAGACAGCTTTTCTGTTACACGTCTTTCCCCATCAAAACACATTTTATAAAGACGCACAAGGTCCCACAGTTTTTTGGTGGGTGTTTTGTCGCCATGCAATACTATTTATCTGTGAGTTGTATTTCTGGGTTACAGTACAGACTCTGCTGTGGAAAGCACACCGTTCTTGCTGCATCCATGAATTAATAGGCAGGCACACACTTGCAAAGCTGCTATGACAAGTTAATGCACAAACAACACTCAAGCCTGCACCTCCCAGGTCCAAAATGAGCAGTACTTGCTTATTTTTATTGTTCACATGCAGATGATTCCTTAGCAGTAGGACTTCTTTATTCCTATGTACCCCTTTCTCTCAGTTCTCTTTGGTCTTAAAAAATTACTCTTTGTGAGACATCATGATCCACTCTTCTGGCAGAGCAGAGATGTTGATATGTTCATTTTAAGAGAGATTTCCTCAGCATTTTCAGTAAGAACTGTCTGCTTGTGTAAAGTTAACAGACTGAAAACTAAATCCATCGTCTTATCCATTTTTTGCAAGGTTGGCAGTTGGACTTGATGATCTTAAAGGTGTCTTCCAACGTTGATGATTCTATGATTTACAAAACTGGGCAAACAGATGCAGTGTCATCTAAGATAACACGTCTGTACAAGTGTCTGACCAAAGAGGGTTTCTTAAGGATGACAATTTCATGGGGACTGTTCACAGAGGCATTTATTTATGAACGAGCTCTGAAGCTACATTGTACACAAGTGTATATCCAGGATACATCCTCCAATGATCCTTTCTTAATTTCTTTATAGGAAACTCCACTAAAAAAATTCGTATCTTGAGGTTTTTTACAGCAGCGTAGGAGCTTCGTGTGTTATGTGGGCAGTGCCGCTGCCTTGGTATTTGGGAGGCATGGTGAAACGAAAAGAAGATGAGGGTAAAAGTACTGTGGAGGGAATTGCACCTCTGTAATCTCCATGCTGAAATCCCCCCAGTCTGTGCTGGAGAAGGGTGCAGCTCTGTGAGCCCATACAGGCACTGCAGGCTCGGGTCACAGCTGGAGCAGAGGAGGGAATTCATTGCATACCCATCCCTGCCTCTGCAGAGCCAGGGGACTGTAGGGCTGGGCAGTGATATGGCAGGAGCAGGTAAAGAATTTTGCAGCAAAATACGCTTTGCCCAACAAAACACTGACTTACCACAAACATGATGGAAAAAAACATGATCTTTTGTTGGAATTTCTCATTGGCAGCAACTTTGGTTGCAGGGAAGACTTTCTGCTCAAAAGAGCAATATCTGCCCTGGAAGAGACGGCACAGATCTCTCTGGGTTACTCCCTGCCCTGCCATTGACCCTTATGTCAGAGGAGGGAGAAATTGGTGCAGCATGTCCCTGTGGCATGGAAGACTCCTGTTCAAGTTCTTGCCTTAAGAAACATGATTTCATTTACAAATTTGGGAACTTTTAGTGTCTTGGTTAGAATCATTCAACCAAAAATAAAATATTAAAAGGTCATAACAATTAATTCAAAGTAAGCTTAACAGATTTAACAAGGAAGTTTTACATGGAGAGCACACATTTTGCCAGCTCTGAAAAGTCCAGTTGCTCAAAGTTCAGCCATATTAATAATCTCTTCACATAATTTAATTTGTAATTCCCAGGAACTGCAAAGGGAACTCAATACCAATATAAAAGTCATACTATGACTTTGGACAATGAATTCATGTAATCTGTATGGAAATATGCTTGTGTATAATGCTTTGAATAGCACAGGCAATCAGTAAAATGCACACAGTTACATCTAAGGTGCAATCTAGAGATGAGACTGCAGCATCTGAGCTAAATTTTAGATAAATGTGTGACCTTGTCCAAGACCCAGTGCTCCTTCCTCTCTTCCTGCACACCTCTGCAGTTAGTGCTCCTCGGATTCCATGCCACTGCTGCTCCACTCACAGTGGGGCAGCTCTAGGTTATCTTAGATATGTCTTTACCCGTACTCATATCTCTGACTGCAGTGATACCAACAGGGCAGTTCCAGCTCTGAGGAGCTCACAGCCTGTTACAAAGGTGTGGAATAGATCCAAGATCCAAAATGCAAGGTTGGAAAAGAGAAAAAATTAATTTTTGTATTGTGTGACAGCACTTCCCTGTACCCCTGCTGAGTGTAATCTGGGACAAATATCTCTTCTGATGCTTTCCTCTCCTTCCCCACCTGTACGGTGACAGCAAAAGTGCCTCCCCTCAGAGCAACCACAATATTTAATTTTTAGGGTATTAAAAGGCCATCCCAAACTATGAGGATATAAAAATTGTTCTGATGAGATAACAGTTGGCAGAGTCAGGAGCTGTACCAAGGTCTCCTGAGTCCCAAGGTGATGGCTTAGACTGCTCTTCTACACAAGGTCTGTTGGCACCATATAGCTCCTGTGTTCAACAAATAGCAAATCCAGCCACAGAGTTTTGAAGCAAATAAAATGACTCATGAATCCACTGAAATTAGGAATCTGTAAAAAAAGTAAAGAAGGAAGGGCTTTGAAATATTGAGAAAGAGCAATTAAATATTTTTTTTAAATGTATTCCTTATGGAAGGCTGAAATGTTGCATTTCATCAATCCTGAAATAAAATTTTATTTTACTCCAAGATGACCTTAAAAAAAAAAAATCAAGTTTTTTTTCATTAAAAACAAGGGAACGAAGTCTTTAAAGGTGTAAACTTCTGACAGCAGAACAATACATTTCATGTAAACCAGAAAAAAACATTTTCTAATTCCTCTATTTCATTATAAAATTTATAAAACCTCAATGCAGGATTTTATGTGCCAATTGCACCACCACCTTGGGTCTCTCCTTGTGGTATATCTATGGATTTTTCCAGGATATTCTTCAAGGCCTTTCTCCCCTTTCTTTCACCACTTCCCTCATGAATCCAGCCCTCCTCAGCTCACCATCCTCCCAGCTCTCCTGCACTGACATCCAGTTTGTTCCATTATGTGTTTAAAAGCAAAGCAAGTTGCCAGTTTGCTGGAGCTCTTTGAAGAGACCCACAGACAGAGACTGACTGAATCAACTCCCCAGGGATGCTGCAAGTCAGCAGACTTTGCTGCTGAGCTGCCAGGGGGTTCAAGTGAGGCTGCCCGTGGAAAAGAAAAAAAAAAGTAAAGACAGAAGGAAAAAAAAAAAGCTAGATCAGAACTGAAGCTGGGTAAAGGCAGACTGGAAGCACTTCAGACAATTCCTGGAAAGTAAACAAAGAAAAAAGGAGGAAAGAGAAAAAGATGTGTAGGGAGAGTCTCCCTGTTGGAAGCTACGCAGGTGGCACTCAGCTGTGGTGGTGATGGATGTGTGCACGTCGTACTGTAGGTTAACTGGCATAGAAGACAGTGAACTTTTTGAGGTGTTTCCCACTGAGAGACAGACACTGAGGGCCAGCAATGCTCAACTGTTGGATAAAGTTCATTTTTTTGAGGGCAGGGGAGTGATGGGGTGCAAAACTGCTTCAGTGTTTTAGCTGTACCAGGGAGATCAGTGATCTTTGAGAGAAACTCTCTCCACCAACATGAATAATGACTGCTCTGCTCAGTGAGGACATGAAACAGCAGAGGAGCAGCCCAAACAGCCCAGCCAATGTGGTGGTTGTGTGCCCAGCTTTGTCCATGAGATTTTGTGTGGAGCCTTCGTACCTTGGTGAATGGAAGAGCGATTCTACATGAGGATGCTACATGTCTGCTATGTGTGCTCACGGCACTAAAGGGCTCTTAGACCAGGTTATTGCTTATAATGCTGCTATTATAATTTTAAATGTCACCAAAGACTGACTTGGAAGCAAAAAGCATCCCTTAAGAACCATTCACAGAAATCCACGTATATGGATCATGAAAGTAATATTTCAGCTGCAAGCCAAAATTTCCCAGATAAACGAGGTCTCTAAAAATAACCCTTTTTTCCACAATATCTTTTTATAAAAGTTAAGATTGCAGTTTCACAGGAACTGCTCTTTAGTCTTATATCTGCCTAGGTACCTCTATCAGGATAGGAGTTAAGTGTTTAAAAACAGCAATAGGCAGTAGCAATGAATGTATTCTTTCTGAGTCATTGCTTGTCTGTGCAAATGTGGTCTATTCAGAGAGAGAAATTAAAAAAAAAAAAGAGGGGGAAAAAAAAAAAAAAAAACCCCCCTTTTTTTTTTTTTTTTCCATTTTGATACAGGAGCTTCTCTGTAGCAGAAGCAACTCCAGCCTTAGCTCCCAGGAAACCCTCATATCTAGCACTTACAGACCTCCCATTTTTGGTGGACAGTCTGACAAAAGAAAGGAAGGGAGTGTGCACTTAGGAAAGTCATTTGCCACTGTCAGGGAAGGTGCTCCAGAAGTCCCAGAGAGGGCTGTTGGTGAAAGGATGGAGGCTCAGTGATGAAACAGAGCAGAATGAAAAGTTGGGTTGGTGGCTCTCCTGGTGCCCTATGTTACAAAGCTGAGAAATAGCTCTGTCTTGTCATAAACTGATCCTTCAGTGTTGTTTGTGTTCCTTCACAGATAATGTGAGGAGTTTCAGGAAAAAGCCAAAGCAACACTAAAGCCAACAGCAAGGTGTCTAAGTAATAGTGAAACTGGTTGGTTTTACTGCTATTTGGCTATAAACCCAAACTTTTTATATCATGGAGATAGAATCATAGAACCACAGAATTATTTGGGTTGAATAGGACCTTTGAAGATCATCTCATTCCAACCCTCCTGCTGTATACATGGACACCTTCCACTAGACCCGGTTGCTCAGGGCCCTGTCCAACCTGGCCTTGAACATTTCCAGGGATTGGGCATCCACAACTTCTCTGGGCAACCTGTTCCAGTGTCTCATCACCCACACAGTAAAGAATTTCTTCTTTATATGTAATATAAATCTACCCTCCTTCAGTTTAGAGCCATTGTCCCTTGTACTGTTGTTACCTGAAAGGAGAGTATAGCCAGGTGGGAGGCAGTCTCTTCTCAAATCACAGGACAAGAGGAAATGGCCTTAAGCTGTGCCAGGGGAGGTTCAAGTTGAACATCAGGAAGAAATTCTTCACTGAAAGAGTTGTAAAGCATTGGAACAGGCTGCCCAGGGAAGTGGTAGAGTCACCGTCCCTGGAGGTGTTCAAGAAACGACTGAAGTTGGTTTAGTTGACAAGGGGTGTTCAGTCAAAGGTTAAGCTTGATGATCTTTGATGTCTTTTCCAACCTTCATGATCCTATGAATCTATGATTGAAGCCCTTGGTTAGAAGTTTTTCCTCTATCTTCCTTATAAGTCTCCTTTAATTATTGAAATTCCACAATAAAGTCACCTCAGAGCCTTCTCTTCTCCAGGTTGAAAAACCCCAACTGTCTCATCTTGTCCCCAAAGGAGACATGCTCCGGTGCTCTGATCATCTTCATGGCCTTTCTCTGGGCTCACTCCAGCAGGCCCATGTCTGTCTTGTGCTGAGAATCTCCAGAGCTGGACGTAGCACTCCAGGTGGTGACTCAGGAGAGCGGAGCAGAGGGGGAGAATTATCTCCCTCAACCTGCTGGCCACGCTCTTTAGACGCAGCCTGGGGTCTCTGCTGCAAACACACATTGCTGCCTTATATCCAGTTTTACATACACCGGTAGTCTGAAGTCCTTGTCTACAGAGTTGGTCACAAGTGATTCATTCCAGCAAATTTGCAACTGCAGCCCAGGCACTTCCAGAATCTTCCTTCTTTCCTCTCTTCTTTGGCAGTCATTTCCATCCCACTCTTAAGGGGTGCAGTAAGTGTGGAGAAACTTCTTTTCTTTGAGATTGTGGGTTTTTTTAGTGCAAAGTGGAGAATGTCCCAATGGAAATTTATCTTGGAGCTCTGTTACTCTGGAGAATTTTCTCCCAAATACTCTGCAATTCAAAAGTATAAAGAATATGTACGGGTTTTGGAAACAAGGCCTTGGGGTTTTTTTATGACACTATTAACTTCCAGCTTTCAGTATCATCAACTGCAGAATGGAAAAGGTACACGTTCAGTGCTATAAATCAAAACTGAGAAAAACCTTATGTTTATTGAAGAAGTAAGGATGCCTGCCAAAGGGCTTTCTCTCATGAGAATACTGGAAGTCGTATAGTACATCTGTATGTTAACCTCACTGGATCTGAAAGGGGAAGTAGCCATGGACCATAAATACCTTTGCTTTGTCGTATCACATCAGGCTCTGAGAGATCTTTGGACCATTCATATATTTAAGAATAGAAGCTGGCAACTCAAAGACCAGTGTTTCTTCCAGCCTGGAGACAAGCTGCATTTTCTACGACTGCAGCATGGAGATACTTCTTGGCTGAAGCACTAGTAGCAAACACCATAAAATAGGGCAACCTGCTTTAAGACTGCTGGAAGCACTAGCAAAGCAGGGTAGACTAAGGTAAGAGTACTCTGCACTTAAAAATCAGTTTGGCATTTAGATTGAACACTGCTGTTCCAGAAACAAATATATTCCAGATTGCACAGGGAATATTTTCTATGCTTTTTTAACCAAGAAAGAGCCATTTCTGTATATGACAGGGAGAGAGTTACTTGCATACACCAGCATTCCCTGCTGGATAGAAAGAAAACAGCAATGGCCAGCCAAGGGAGTTTCCAGGAAACAGACAACTGTAAATCCTGTAAGCAAGGCAGATATCAAGAATGAATGAATATAAAAACAATCTCACTGCATATAAGGAAGTTAAAAATAAATTCTCTTGGTGTCGTGATTTACTTACCCACCCCAGGTTCAAGATGAGCTCCAGGCCCAGCAGCCAATTTGGAAGCAGAACTTGAGCATCCAAAGCTCATGAGTGGTTTGAGTTGGGATTTGTACCACTTGCCAAACTCACATCTAGGTTTTGGCTTTGCTCCTTCCTCACTGGTCTTCCAAATTTTCAAATACAGAATACGGATTTGAGCACATTCCTTTCTAGAGTTTTTTATTTCCCTCTGGCTCAGAGTTAAAATGAATATAGTTAGATCAACTTTTAGCTAATTTTGCTGGTATCAGAGAATGGACTCCTGGTTTTGGACTCATGTCCTTGCTTTTAAGCAAGATGCTTCAGAACTCTGATATGTGTACAAGTGAGAATATATACTCATTTACTATGCTAGATATAGGCTAATATTTAGCATTTAAAGAAGAGAAGCATGTGTACTAACAGAAACTTCCATAGATGACCTCAAGGATGCCAAGCCGAGCATCTGCCCTTTCCCATTTATTTCACTCCATAAACATCTTACCTGAATAAGACTTTAAGGATGCAGTCCTAATTTTGAAATTATACTACCTAAAGTCTTCTGAAAACACACATCACCTCTAACACTTTATCCATTCACTGAGCCCTTGGCAGGATTTTTGCACCTTCATTCCTCTCTGAGTGGGTGTTCTGTGAAACACATTAAAGCTCAAAGCCTTCTCAAGAGTCTTACTTTCATTTAATAATATTTTTTTAATAGCCAAGTGAAGGAGCATTTAAACATTTTGATAAATTATAAAATAACAGGCTGGAAAAAGGATTCTGGGTATTGTATTTGGGTTACCTTAACATCTGTTCAGCATTACAGAATTTTTACATCCTCAAAGAAGACTTGTTAAAGTTGCAGGCAAAGAAGTATTTCTGAGTAGTTTCCTTTTTNTCCTCCTGGTGCACAGGTCTGAAGGTACATTTTTTTGGAAAATGTAAGCAGCGAAAGCAAGAAATTATACCAGTCCTTGTGTATGGTTCACAGGTGGTTTCCAAATAGTGTCATGGCTGTTGGGAAGCAATAAGGGTTGAGACTGTTTTCATTTTGTTCAATGTTATTATTTTTTCTAGATGTTGAGTAAATTTGCTCTGAAGAAATTGCTCTTTTACTGCCTTACCTGTATCTTCATTATTTCCTATCCACATCAATGTGCAAACATTAGCAGACAAAAGCTCTCTTTGTTTTGCAGCTATTACACTGCACACAGTTCATGTATACACATAGGTGCTGTTTACTGTCATGCTCATGTCTGTACATATGTGTTTGTGTGTGTGTGTGTACATTATATATGTATGGAGGTGATACATAAAATTTTTTAACACTATTCCAGCTGAAAAGAATAGAAATGGATTTCATAGAATTGTGGAGTATCCTGAGTTGGGAGAGACCCACAAGGGTTATTTAAGTCCAACTCCTAGACCAACTTCATGGTTGATCAAGTTTGGCTTAGCTCATGCTTGAGACGTGTTATCCATTGCATTTTCAGAAAGACAGTCTCCTCCAGCCCTGTATTGTTCTCTCCCTAAAAACAAATGTTTTGAAGACATTTTATAGCACTCATATTTAGTTCAGAGTGTCTCATGCGACTTAAGTACAGGTTTGCTGCAGAAAATACACAAACTCATACCTGTGTTTGCATAACAAATGTTTTACCAGATCTCTTAAGGATTTGATCCAAGCATTTTACTTTCTCTAAAGGATATTGGTTGTAAGCAGTCTCCAACTTTTTAAATTTTTTTTATTTTTTACTTGGTACAGTGCTGGTAGGATCTGAGAAACACAGTTCTAGTAGATCTGAGTACTCGGTAGCTTGGTCTTACAATAGGAGGACTTTTGCTCCAATCAACCTAAGTGCAGATTAAGGAGCAAAGCACAAAGCAAGAGGAAGGGGATGATATTTTGGGAGTTTTCTGCTGAAAGATAACTTTTTGTGTTTGTACCTGAAGCATGATTCTTTTCTCTCTGGCAGTGGAGTTAGATAAGGAACTCCACTATATGAAGATATTCTCAATCAGAGGAGATCCAGGGTCACTCTTTTAGTTGTTCCTTGAGCATTTCCCTCATGAAAATGGGAGGTGAGACCAACTGATAAAAGAGACAATCACCAGGCATATCATTTGCGAAGTGCAGCCATGGCATCATGGACCATAAATGATACAAGGTTCACAAATCTGAAAGCATCTTCTCTTCCAGCTTTTCTTATATCACTGCTTTCAATTATAATTTATAATATNATATAGGTAATTCTCCTGGTGTTTGGGCTCATGTAATAACAAAACAAAAAGCAACAGAGGGCAAGCAAACATGTCCTTCCAGCTACTACTGTTTCAAGCCAGAGATTACCGCTTCTGATTATTTTTCATGTTCCTGTTACCATAAATCTTGACCCATTCAGAGCTCTGCTGCTCTGATGAACACTTTCCACATAGCTGAAGATTAAGAAAGATGTATGCTGCAGGGGGGCAGTGATGAGGAGTTAGGGGAACGCAGAATTTAATAACCTTGCATTTAAAGGAAGATGCAGGGTATCTCTGAGCATAGCTGAGCCTTTGCATTTTCCCTCCATGCAGTAGCTTCTAGGTACTTTGGGCTGCTACAGAAGAATTACACAGTGGATGCCAATGTGTATTTTCATTTTCAGACGTGTAAATTCATTTTCAGTAGCCTGCTAGCCAGAATCAAACCATCTAATATAAACACTTTCATGTCATCACCACATGTTCTGTATTTTTCTCATCATGTCATCAATTAATGAATGAAACAAGCTGGCATAAGACATCTAAGACAGTGTCATGGCTGAAGAAAGGGCAAGTGGAAAGGCCTGGAGATTAAAGCCCCCTTCTCCTGCAAAAGGCATTTACCAAGGCTCTGCCATTTGTCACGAACTGGTTTCAGCATGTTGTGTGCACATCTGCATGTTGTGTAAGAAGAGATGACCTCTGTCCAAACAGTTTACAGCCTGGCCATCTTCAGTTGTTACTACCAATCAGACTATTTAACACCATAGAAGAGAAAATCCATTGTGTGGTTGTCAGGGGTCTCCTTCCTCAAGAAACACTATTACCATTTTTTTTATATGTCATTTAATGCACTCCAAAACCAAATATTTGTTCTCTGAATGCATCCTGATGAGCCAGGACTAAACATCCCAGAGTGATTAATGGCAGTCCATGTGGGTGTGGATTTGCCATGCGCATGCACATGCACACCCACACATTTGCACAAGGCTCATAATTATTTGCGTGTTTAGTTGCAAAATTCTTGGCTTTTGGGCACTCTTTTAATTTTTCAAACTGCAGATACATTTGGGTCAGATTAGCAGAAGCAGCCAAGGAGCCATATCGCTCTCTCAGCCCTGAGCCATCTGTTCTTACATTTACTCGGAGCAGAAGTGAAACAGAGCTACAGACTCTGTTCAGTGAACATTCGACATAAAATAATCATGCCAGAAAACCCACAGTTAACCTAGGAGGGACAGCTCAGGACAAGAGACAGATGGATTACTAGAGTTGGGTCTGAGAAGTTCAAAGAACTAGGGAGTGAATCCGGGGAGTAGTGATTGCTTGCTTGTCCCTCATTTTCTTGGGATTAATGTCACTTCCAAACACATAAGTAGCTCGATTCACATTGCAAAATGAACCATTTGCAAAATGACTAAAATTTCCAGTCTTTTTGTGAAATTATTGTTTCAGCCAGTCAGTAAAATAACTGTTTAATTAATTTCTTAAAGTTTGGCATTATTTTTCTACACATGTTTTTCTACAGAACTATGCAATCACTTACTTCCACACTTGAGACTACTTTGTAATATTATTTGAAGTGTTGGTCATTTCACAAAATAGTTACATATCTCGTGTTATGACTGTGTAATATGTTATGACACCTTTAAGGCTATTAGGGAGGATTATTACAGTTATTATGGACACATCAAGAGCTTATTTCGGAGTATTCTACTTGCTGGAAAGTAAACCCTGTGTTTGAATTCTCATCCATAAGTACAAGCCTTCATTTTTAGTGTTAGGTGTACAGTAGCTTCTCAAATTGGTCTGCCATATATCACTTGAGTTTTTGTCTGTAAGAAAGGAAGAGTTACACGTATGTGTCAGCCTGATAGAGGGAAAATCCTGATCTTCAAAGAGCAATGTAAAGGCAAATGTGTATAGCACATTGCTTTGTAATGGGAGAGATTTACAAGTTACCTTTGCAAATGCAGACTTGAGTCAATGCCATGATGGGCAGCCTCTTCCCTTTCACTCATCAAAGTAAGAGCCTGGCAGTGACTTAGTAGTGATGACTGGTTTGGTCTCTCTCCACACCACAGCCGCCTCCGCCAGCCTATTTGTAGGCAGATGACCTTTCCACATCATTTCATGCACCCAGCATTAGTTATTTAGAGCTAGTGTAGAACTATTTATACTGAGCACCACCAGACACACGTTTGTCCAAACAGGACAACCAAAGAACAGATACTTCATGCCGCACTGAACACCTGAGGTTGGCCAGTTCTTCTGATGGACTTGATTTGATTTCTATAGGCTTGTTGGACCCTTTCCACCAACTTCAGTGGGATTTAATCAAGCCTTAGAATCTTCTGTGGAAACATGTGCATTAGCACCCAGTTCATGCAAATATTTCCACGTAGAAATGTTCTTCAGGTATGAAACTTCTGTCCATTGTGGTTATTCCAGCAGGCAGCCCCAGAATTTGCCACATAAATATATGCAGGACTGGAGCTCTTGTGATGCTCAACAGAAATTGCTGGCTTGTATTTGTGCTTTTAATTACCATTTTTCATAGTATTTAATGAGCTGTTTTCAAAAATTAAAGAAAAAATCTTTTGCATTGATTTTCTTTCAATTTGGAAGGGAAGCAAGTTGCCTTTCCTGTGTTTTATTTTCAACACTAAGTAGGTGTGAAAACAGAACTGTCCCTAAACATACAAATATTCAAAAAAAACCCAAAAATCATGAAGAAAATACATCTTTCAACAGTTGTCAGCAGATACATTAGGTTTTCTGTGGCAACAGAAGGATCATTTATCCCCATCAACTGAAATCCCATTGTCTTATCCTTCTCCTTCTTTTGCCAAGATTCTCATTGAAAGGATTGGAAAATTTTCATTTAACTTTTCTGAGCTCTGTATCTGTCAGTGTTGTCCCCTTGTGACTATGAGGATATTTTGAAGTCTGCCAAAGAGACATACTACAGGTTTAAATGAGAAAAAATGCCATATGTTATTTGGGTAGTTTATTGTCTTACAATACTTAAAAAGAGTTATGTTGGGGTTTTCCCCTGATGTTGTTTAAAAAAGAAAACAGCATTTGTTAGAGACAAGCCTTTGCCAACATTTCTAAACCATAAAAAATTCACATGGTTTTATCTAATTCACATTGAGCATATTTTTCCAAAGCCAAGACAAGAGCATCCTGACAAATGGAGTACATAGCTCAGAGTAATTGTCCTAGTGCTCTTTGTGTCTTGGGGCCCTCCTAAGACAGCATTGACAGATGTTGCAAGTAGTGGTCAGGAAGATAAGAAAGAGGGGCTGGTTCAACAACTGAGAATAATTCTCATGTGCTTTAACTACATAAAAGAGTCAGAGGCAAACACCATACAAAGCTTCTCTGTCATATTTTCTCAGTGGAATCACTGAAGGATTGCTCCAGTTATGTAGTTAAGGTTTATCTTCTGACACAATGGATAATACACATGAAAAGTCCAACAATTAGGCTTACAGATTAAGGAGGATTATTATATTTGTGGTGATAAATCCTCATTAACTTCATTTTGGGACAGCAGTTCTGTATGCATGGTCCAAAGCAATACCCTGGGGGCTGTAGAGACATCAGGCTCCTCTAAACATTCATGGCAGGCAGAGAAAGAGATCCCTGGAGTTCACTAATACTTGCTGATATAATTGACTTGCATCATTGGCTCTTCTAGAGTTTTGATTTCATTTCACAGACTTGAGCTACAGTAGGCGAATCCCTTCCAGTAGTGCAGACATGTTCATTCTTCAGTCAGTACATCTGGGTTTTTGTTCATCTGCTCCTCTTTGTGTTGTGTAAAGGATAGATTGATTGAATCTACCCTTAAAATGACAGAGACATGAAGATCAAAGTGTTAATGAGACTTGTTCTCCCTTGTGAGCAGTGGCAACAAAATACAGTGCTTTAGAAGTATTTAGCATTTTGTAGATTGCAGTCTCCTGTTGCTACAAAACTATTCAAGGTACCACAATTATGATGACTGTGAAGAGCTTCATCTGACAGGGTGATAGAATAGTAGATGGAGGTCAGAGTCAGTAAATTCAAAGTAATAAATAATAAGAGCAGAAAGAACCTAAGAATTTCTGTCCTGGGACAGTCCTGCATGAGCAGCTAACACTCACAAAGGGAAGACCTTGAAGTCCTTTGCTACAGTTGTCTGAGGCCAGCAGTGCAAGTGACATTTGGGAATTACTGTGAGGGAAATGAAAAGTGAGAGGAAGATACATTGCATTATACTGCAGTAAAAATCTTTTGTGACCCCACACTGTGGATCTTTGCATGCAGCTCTAGGAAGACTGTAATAGAACTAGAAAGGAGCTATACCTGGGGAGCAAGAAGGTCAAAAGCACGTGAGGTTTCTGTACAACTTCAGATTGAGTAGACTAGGACTAGGACTATTCAACCTGGAAAAGAAAGTGTCCATCAGATCAAACATAACATGTACAAAAGAACGAGCAATGGCCATTCCAGCTTTACAACAAATAAAGGATAGCAAATTAAGTTACCAACTTAATCAAAGGAAATACCATGTTTGTGTATAACCTTGAATGCATCATTGCAAGGTAGCTTAGATATCCATAAACAGGTCCAAATCCATAATGTAGACAAATTAACAAAACCAAGGTGCATTGAGGGTTCTGACAATGTGGTTACAAGCTTTGGACACAGTTCCCTGGGAAAATAAAATAGGGAAAGCAGACTTTCACTGTCACTTCCTGGATGCTGTCAGCTAGAGGATGTTATAGATGGACCTGGGATTTTCTTATATGTAATAGAAAATGTACTGTTGTATTTTCTTCCTTAGATTTATCTCCTGCAATAAGACCTCTGGCAACTCTCATGGGCTTTTTTATCAACAATACTAGGATTTGCTTCAGGCTTGCAGTGCGAATGCTTTTTGAGTGGGCTGTGTTAGATTCTATACCAGACATAGTCTTCATTTTCCTCCTTAAGCACATCTTGACCATTATTAATTAACAATATTTTACTCACATGCACTGTATGACTGATAAAGTACCCCTAGACTACTATAGACTTAACATATTATTCTCTTTTTAATTTTTTTAAGTTATATATACTACATAGGATATATATAGCCCTCCTATCTTCAAATATATTCTGCAGTCTGTTCTAGCCATCTGGCATCCTCTTCTCCAAATTAGCATGGTAATAGTACATTTTCCCCTGGGATCGTAAGTAAAATGTGGTCCCTCATAGATGTTTTGTTGCTTGGAAATATTCACAGCTCAATTTAAGATGAAGCCCAACAAAACATGGGGAGAGGGATGAGGGGGATTAAGTCTGCGTGTTTCATTAAAGGTGGCTCATTTTCAAGATGCATATTCACTTATCTTTTGTGGTTATAGTGTCAGTCAGGACATATAGCACAAGTATTAAATTAAATTTCCTATAATTTCATTTCTTCATCACAGATTTCAGAGTAGAGACTGCTCAGCAGTAATGTGGCTTAGGTTTTCCATTTTATCACCTCTCATTCCTACATCTAGAAGAATAAATTTCCTTATTTTAAAATTGAGAAAAACAAGACAAAACATCTTGGCTTTGGGAGGATCTACAGAATTCCCTGGCCTTCTTCACATGCAATAGTTTTCCTGGCACAGTTCAGGGGGTTGGAACAAGCAGGGTGCAGGCTTGAAATATCTTGTGTTACTGCTGCCACCAATTCATGTGTCCTGAGATTACCACTTCATTATATGCTTCTAAAAGGGTCATCAAATGAAAGTTACCTAAACACACTTCTAGAATTATAAAAGGTCAGACATAATCTGCCTTCTTTTCTAGCTTATCTAGCAAGAAATTTGACTTAGTTTTATCATTCAGACTGGAAGCATCTGGTAGTGGCCTGCACTGGAGAAGAAATCATCACATTTAAAGATTTACTAAGAGAAGTATAGTTTGGGTGACTAGAGCGTGGGTCTGGCATTAAGGGAGCTGGAGCTGTGATACAGGCCTCCTGTCTGAACTTGGGAAAAGCTCTAAATAACTCTTCATTTTTTACTTCCTATCGATAACAAGGGTGTCTGTGTTTCCTTTTACACTTCACTAATCTTGGCTCTGTAAAATGTTTAGGACAAGTGAGTGTTTCTGCAGCAGCCAGCACAGTGTTTATGGATCACTGATTGCTACCATAAGGAAACACAAATGCCATGACTTGCTAGGCCACTTGTTATAAGACAGAATCACCCAGACTGACAAGAAACTAATAGTATGTAGCTGAAAACATAGAAAAAAACATGCTTCTTCTCTACTCAGAAAACTCCAATATGAAGCCCTACATTCAAAAAGAAATTTAAAAAGGCTGTCAGCGCAAAGTGAGGTGTCTGTGGGAAACAGAAATAGATTAGCCCTCCAGTTAAGGCACCTTATGAGGAAAATGGAGTGGACTTAGCTAAGACCAAAAGGTGAGAAAGCATAGCAGGCACAGAATGACAAATCAACCAATTCAGAAAACCATTGACTGACCAGAGAAATAATTGTCTTGGCATCCAGTTGCAATACCTGGAGGAGTTTCTCTCACTCCAGGTCCAGCACTAGGAAGGCATGTGTCCTGTTTCTAGGCAAGCCCCCAACCAGTCAGAACAAGAATGCCAGCAAACAGCTGCTTTCACATCTTGCTTTTTTTTTTTCTTTTCTTCTAACCCTTCTGTAACCAGCTGTGGATATTCAGGTCTTCACAGAAGCAAACTGTTCTGTGAAAATTATCCTGGTTCACTCATGCTGGGCTCTGTTTTATGCATCATTGGGTGGCTTTACTTCTTCCCCTTAAAGCTAGCCAAAATACTGAAAGGGACTTAAATGTGCAGCTCTAACCTGTCCTGTAGCTACTCCATATTGGTTTGGTACCCTGTCTGGAGCAGAGGTGGCAACTGGTATGTATGTGAGGTAAAGATAATAAAAGTCAATCAAGTGGAACTAAGTGAAATTTGAGGAATTTGAGAACAGTACAATATTTGGCCCTACAATGATTTGTGTTTCACCAGTGCACGCTTCACCTTCTATAATTCAACCTTGAGTTGAAACTTAATATACTTTTCATTCAGTCTCGTAATCTGCACTGGTATATGACTTTGAAACCATCATGGCATTAAGGCCACATTAATATATCTTGTTACAAATACACAGTGAACCGAAGACACTGGGGCAATTTTTAATTGAAGGGGTTGGGGCAATATAACAGTTGCCCTAAAATGTAAGTGTAGAAACTTTTATCATTCTGTAGGGAGAAAAGAAACCTATGAAAAATTATTTTCAACTTCTGTATTGTTTAGATTTTTTTGTCTTCTGTGAACCACCTCTTACAATGGCCCATTAAGGAAATCACCTGCTTTAGTGACACCTGAAGCAGACATAGCTACTACTCATGAAAATGCAACTGGTGGCATTAATGCACAGCAAGCAACATTTCCTCGAAACGGAGATTGATTGAACATTTTTCTGCACAAATAAGTGTTCTTCTACCTACTGTGGGAAGTTTGTTTCCTTACAATGATGCACGCAATACTTTTGCATTTTGGGCTATCCACAGGCAAAAGCAACTTTGCCCTGAACAGAAGCAGAAAAATACTTGACTTCTTTTTCTTTTTTCAAAACTGATTTACCAAAAATAGTGGCTTTCTTGTCCCAGAACTAGTGCCAACTCTGACCCAAATCTGTGGAGATAAATACTGTTAGAAAGAAATAGAAGGATAGGACATGGATATAGACTTAAAAACTGGAAAAAGAAAATGTGAAGCTTATCAAATAGCTTAGCAGTCACAGCATTCCTGTGTTGTAGTTAAGACATGTTCGTAGTCCTTCTGTGGGAAGGGCTCATAGACAGCACCTCCCTCCATAGACTACAGCTGGCAAAGAGAAGGGGGAGTTTGTGGCAATGGTGACAATGACAATGATGCACCAGTGGAGGTAGTTTAAGACAGCTGCGCCAATCTCTCAGCTTTAGACCCCTTTTGTTGTTGTTGTTGTTGTTGTTTTCCCAAGCTTAGGGCAAAATGAAAGCCCTCCTCCTGTTTTGCAAGATCAACTGCAGGCTGACTGTGCTGGGTTTATTACATTCATATTCTTTTAGACTTAATGGTAAATGTGACTATACCAAGGCCAGAGATCAGTGAGCCTTGCAGTCTCCAGCCAAAAGGACAGCTATTTGTGACAGTGACTTAGCTCTTGAAATAGCAAAAGCAGTTCCTGTGTGCTGAGAACCCAGCCTTTTTCACCCCATGGGGAACGTGTCAAACTGCAAAATACCTACGCCCCGAGTTCAGGAGGGCCTCAAGTTTGGATCACCATAAACTTCATGACCTTCTCTTTAAACTCAGTAAAAATAGCACTCAAGTTCCTGGTTTTATGATCACACTGAATTTTAGACAGAAACCTCTAGGGAAGTGTCCGAAAAGGGGAATCTTGGCATGACAGGAGGGTGTGCCCTTGGTTTCGTTCCTTTGACATCGCAAAGAGTTGCAGGCAAGACGAGAATATGTGGGAACACAGTCCCTGAAAATCTCTGCATTGTATAAACCTGTGTCTAGATCTACCTAGGGCTTTCTATCACTAAAGGTGTTTTAATCATTTAACTGCTGTTAAATTCCAAGGTATCCCTAAAACCCTTATACAATAAAGTCAAAACAGCAGAAAGAAATTTAATTTATTCTTCTGGTAAAGGAGCTAAAGGGTTACTTGAATTCAGAAAGAAGTAGATTGTAATTCTTAATATAAATTAAATATTTTGAGAACATTTCCTACATTAGATTAGTCCTTTCTCAAGACCAAAGGGAGAGTTTGATTTCCTTGTGTTTCTTCTTTGGAAAGATAGTTTCTGCCAAGCCAGATTTACACAGGCACACAACGGGGCTATTGCCTCTTTTTATATGAATCATGCTAAGTTCATATCAGGCAAATGTACAAATCTACTGCTTGGCATTGTATCCTGTACTTTGAGTGAGCCACGTGCCATGGGTGTGTTCAAGTGAAAAATACTGTGTTGATTTTGGACACTTTATGCTTATATAGATGCATTTTGGCCTGTGTGGGCCGGAAGAGAAAGCAATGACCTGAATAGCCAAGCATGAATCTCAGTTAAAACATTTACACAGCTGAGTGCAGGAATCTCTCCTGTGCATAGAGAAAACACTTGAAGCTGTGAAATGCTTTCCAACATATCGCTGCCTGAAAGAGCAGCATGAAGGAAGGCTGGTCTGGAGACTGCATTTGGAAGGAACAGAGAGATGTTTCACTGGCTGGGGCACAGCACTGATTTTTCTTCCTCGTTTTCATTGGAGTTGCCGTCTGTCAAAGCAGAGCAAAAATAGCAATAAAATATTCTGAATTAGTCACTAAGCTTTACATTTCATATAGTGATAGAATTGTTTCTGTAATGAACAATTTGTCCCTCCTTTTTTTGCCTGAAGACTTTGTGTGTGTGCATAATTATGTTTATGTATACATGTATATGAACGTACATGTCTGCAGATACACAGTGTGATGACAAGGATTAGGTTAGGGCACTTTCCTTGGAAATCAACCCAAAGGAGGAAAAAGCCTCATGACAGACAGTTCCTGTGCATCACACACCATTTGGGGATTCTGCCATTTTTTGAAAAAATAAACCATACTCGCATTGCAACCAGGGCCTTAGTACACCCTGAGTCCCCTTAGAGGGGCTGCAGGAGATTTTAAAAGAGCTCTTTACTCTCAGTGTATTTTGATTCTGTGGGGGGAAAAAGGCATTTGAAAACTCTAGGTCTTATTTTGTGAAAGGCCAGCACTCTTTTCATGGAAGATAAATGAAGTCCTGCCATTCATTCCCTCGGGAGTCATCCTTTGAGCTCTCACTTAAGGAAATAACCCTGCACAGTGAGGCCTAGGATGGGACCAGCAGAATGTCTTCTCAAAAATAAACCACCAAGTGTTCTCAGCAGTTGTCTGACACTGTTGGAGGGTGGCCAGTAAAACAGTGCTGCTTTGCTTCCAGTCATGGGTCCCCACCCAGCCACAGATCCCCTTGTGCTGGCATCATTAAATCACACATCTGCACCACCTCATTGACCCTGCTGGTCATTTCTGCATTACTTCTGTGTTTTGTAGTTCCCTTTCAGCCAGGGTGGGCCAGAGCAAAGAGTGTGTGCCTGGTGGAAAAGAGCAGGTCCACTCCTGTCACAGCAGCAATGTGGTTTTAGATTGACTCAAGCCCCATGTGAAACTGTGTTCACGTGCGGAAAGAACCCAAACAGACGCTTGGCCAAGAAAACTACTGTTAAACCTCCTCTAGACTTGCAATTAGAAACAATGCCTTTTCAGTGCTAAAATGCTTGCTTTTATCTCCTGGCTCCGACTTTTCTTTTATGCTGACGTAAAACCTTTGTGAAGTAGTTGAACATACAGTGATTTCTCTCTTGCAATACTCTGACTCTACAAACATGCTGGGACAGCACCATTTCAAAATGCCAGCTATGAAGTCACTGATGTCACTCTGAAATAAATCTTCCTGTTGTCTGGAGATCTACCACCCAAGCATGCATGAGGACCAGACCTTCTGAGCTTGTGAGCTTCCACAGCACGGTTGTTTCAAGACAACCAAACTGTTATCTTAAACATGCTTTGAACAGGGGGACGCAGGTTTTCCTGTCTGTGCTCTGTACTTCAGTGTGTTGCATTACTTCAGGCGCCACCAGTTTCTGCTCCAAGTACAAAGAGGTGCTCTTCTTCAGTTCTTCTTTCGCTAATAGACATTTATGGTGCAATGAATGTACACACACACAAAATTAAAAAAAAAAAGAATGAAAAAAAGAAAAGAAAAAAGCAAGCTGCACAGGCTTCTACCTAGGAGAGACAAAGAAAATGCCTCTCAGACAGTAGTCATGTTGCTTCATAAACTCCTGAAAGTCTGAGGTACGTTATGTAGAGGAAGTAGGTTTGAAGAGCCAGTACAGAAAATTGTGATGAAAGTATGTAGAAAAATATTATGTGATTCTCTAGATCAAATGCAAGTATTTTGCAAATTCTGTTGAAACGCATAAAACTAAACTTCTACAATTTCTCAAGAATTTAGCTACTCCCACATTTTCCAAGTTAAAAGTAATACTGTGTTATTCTTTGAGCAAATTCACATATGATCTTGGCATTATGTATCTTAAACAGCTGTCATGATGGATTGGGTGTATAGCAGTGAGGAGTGGGGAAACACTATGTCTGTCATGAGGCATTGAATAATTTTATTTGGATTTTCTAACCGCTAGCATGTGTTACTGACAACACATATTAAGTATTAACTGATGAACAGGAAGGCAGTAAGAAAAACAAAGATTTAGTAGAACTTCATTTTTTGGTTATTTTGAATAACAATCATAATAAGAAAGTCAAAGAAACTTTACAAAGGAAAACTGACCTTTGGTCTTTCCTAGAAATACACACCAGAAAAAACACTAGAAATGACCTCTCTCTATCGACTTATTAGTGATGATACATTCAATTATGAGTTCTAAATGTCCATCAGGCCTTGTCACCCATCCAACAAACTGCGTCATCTGCACCATGGCACAGATGGCTGTACCTGGTGAGATGACATTTCTATTGTTGCAAAATACACTTAGGATACGGTGACATAGTAT
Organism: Scytalopus superciliaris; assembly: GCA_013400415.1. NCBI lineage: Eukaryota > Metazoa > Chordata > Aves > Passeriformes > Rhinocryptidae > Scytalopus > Scytalopus superciliaris. Next base: position 71,426 of record VXBX01000465.1, read on the forward strand.
TACTACAGAATGTCAAAAGGCAAACAGATGAAATATCTGCAATATCTCTGACATTGCTCAGATTCATCCCATCTGCAGGGGATGTCATGTCAGTGCCAGGCTCAGAGACGACATGGCTGTTACCATGCCCAGTTTGGCACATTTCCGCCTACCTGGGAAGCTCCTATTAAGGAAGAAATCGTCGTGACTGCTGTGTCAGCTTTGCTGCTATTTTGACTGGTAGGATCAAAGGAACAGATGAGCTCCAGGAAGTTCGCACGCTGTGTATGACACAACACAGTGCAAAGACTCTTCAACAATATAATGAACCACTAAAAATATACTCGCATTGTAACAGCTCCAGAAAACAGCTATCATACACAAATCTAAAAATATTGGTCCTATTCTCTCGCCACAGGATACCAATAACGTCAGTGAGAGCCCACTGAAAGATAGTGGGAAGTCTATGGGAGTTACTCACATCCTGCATGAGTCCATGTCTCCTTGAAATCCGCAGCTATTCCTTTAGGACCACTACTTGTTGTTATTTACCAGGCTGTGACGTACAACTTGTTTATGTTTTCCCATTCTCTTTTAACTCATACTTTTCCTTAAGAGAAATCATCTGAGAGTGATTGAAGGTTTAGTTAAATTTAACTTTCAAAGTTTGGGACCCTATGAAAATAAATCTCTCTCTCATTTCTCCCCAGTCTCAAATCAGTGCTGTTATTTAACATATGTCCAAGACTGGTTTTCACTGCATTTTCTTTGTTTAGGGATGTTTTCCTTTCTTTTTTTGAGAGGCCTCTAGAGCTCAGTCCTGAAACAGCTGACCTCTGAAAGAGTTTGGGTTTGACTTGGCATATTTTGTCATCTCTCTTTTAACAAGTCCTCAGTCCTGAATATGGCCATATATAGAAGATCACCTTACTTCTGTGTGTATTGCCTCTTATATTTCCCATGTTCATAGGCACAGTACCTTTTTGCCTCTGCTTTGCTGTCTGTGATCTCAGATGGCAAAACCAATCTCTTTTCCAAATGCTGAAAACACGCTAATGCACTTTCTAGGTAAGAAGCAGTAAATCAAAGTCTGGAAAATTAAAACACAAAAAATATATTTCCATTTGGCATGCAAAAAAATTAGAACAATTGTGAAAGAACTGTTACAGCAACATGTAAAAAGTACCATGTGATAGTATCATTGGTCCTGTTAGAACTAAATACACTGCCTTTGCTTCACTCTAAGAGAGCACTTACATACAGAGGTTACTCTGTTGTCTTCAGCAGAGGCATTTCTGGCTGTCGTCAAGACACAGCAGGTCACAGTTAGGACTTAATGGATCAGCAAGAAGCCATTCAGTTAATGGTACATCATTTCATCTAGGGAAAAAAAGTCCCTTTACAAATAATTTGCATGAACTTAGTGTCCTCATGTTTTATGTTTCTTTGGTCCTCACCATTTCTGAGTGGTCTGCATTGCATAACCTTAGATTTGGGAGATATTATTCTTTTCCATTAACTTTGACTCAGTTTCTGCCCTGCAATGATTTTCATGCTGTTGTTGCTGAAGTGAATAAGGTTACACTGCTGCACAGAGTAAGATGGGATCTCGTTTATAACACTGTCAAGATACCAGCAATAGCCTTAAAATTACAGTGCTTTTAATGTACCTCATCAATAAGTCTACTGACTTAATCTGGATATTATAACTATCATGACAGCAGAATTTGCCGTGGATGATTTGTGTTCTGCCAGGACTTTGAGATAAGGTTTAGTAGGTAATAAGCCTTCTGCTCAGTGTTTTCTTATTGCTCTGAAATGATAAACAGTGATTTAAAAATTGTATAATGCTGATAAAATTTTGGGTAACAATGAATGACACTTTGTTTCTATTGCTCTTCTCTCTATTTTTATGGAGAACTAAAACAGTTGTAAAAAGGCAGCTGAGAACTTGTTGCCCCACGTGCCTCTGACTCAGGTAGCCAACTTACATTGAAATAAATGCCACAAATACCAGGTATGCTACTCACCAACTCACAACATGGCTGTGTCCTTCATCAGAATGGCCATGTGCTCAATTAAAACACGTAATTAAAACTGGTCACAACAGAGAAAGTATTGTATGCCATCATAGCCCTGAGGACAGGAAAACTCATTGATATGTGGCTAACCTTATGAGGTAGGAGGGGAAAGGATGGTGGGACAGATTAATATGTCAGTGTGACAAGAAAAGGATACCAGGATCAGTAAACTACATCTACTCTTACTTATTCGCTGTGTATCCTGTGTTCTTCTGCCACTATCGAATGGATAGTCACAGGTTTCTGTTCTATACTCCTACAGAGCTTTTCCACATCTTACCAAACCTTCCAGAAAAATTCAAATTACATCACTCCCCTGTCCTTTGTCCACTGATGTAACACTGGATTGCCTTTTTTGTTTATTTTAAGTTTTTTGGCTTCCAGAAATATACATCTTCTTGATCAGCTTTAGCATAAGCACAACAGAATGTGTACAAATATAGAAGCTTATTTATTTCAAGATATTTTTTTCCATACTGCATCCTGTCAGTAGTTTAGATTAAAATTTAGAGAGTTGAATGAAAACCATTAGTCACCAACTTTTACAACACAAGTGACAGAGCACAAAAAATTACACTAGCAGGTTGAGGGGAAAAAAGCTCCCTGTTTTATTGGGCAGCATACAGTAACTTTGCAGAGCTTATTGCCATGGGACAGTAAGGACAGTGATATTCAAATGGGTTCCAAGAGACACAGGACAAAGTCATGCCAGCAGGCTAGATCAGTAGGGCATGACTGTCCACACTGAACATCCACCTCAGGAAGTCCCTGAAGAGATGATTACTCAAAATGGGAGGCCAAATAAGGAAATTAATAGTGTTGCACATCCTCAGTTTTATACTCTCCCATAAACATCTGCTGCTGGTCACTGCTGGAAACAGAAGACATGCTCGGTGGCCATTTCATCTTCTGTACTGCATTACACCTCCACCTCTGTTTCATGTAGCATATTTCTCCATCTTTAAAAGGATCATCTTTAAAACTTGTAAAAGGCCTGTGAGGCACTATTCTGTTCTTAAAAGAAACATAAAAGCTGTACAGATGTGGGTAAATTTAGACACCCTTCTTAATCACACTTTGCTACTCTTTCCTCATTGTTGGCTAATGTTCCTTGTGTATTACACCAATGTCTTCTCAAGATCTCAGGTAACCTCAGATTCACATGGCTCACACTGTCTACCTTTGAGTCTTGCAATGGCATTCTCGCAGCTTCAGCATGATCCTCCCCTGAAGTCATATGACTGTCTCCCCTTCTAGTCTGCTGAAGATTTCTGTCTGCAGGTCCTTTTGAGGTTTGCATGCTGACTTGAACACCTGGCTCCTTTTCACAGAATCACAGAATCAGCTGGGTTGGAAGAGACCTCTGAGATCATCAAGTCCAGCCTTTGATCCAACACCACTCTGTTCACTAGATCATGGCACTGAGTGCCACATCCAGTCTCATCTTAAAAACCTCCAGGGACGATGAATCCACCCCCTCTCTGGGCAGGCCATTCCAATGCCTGATTACTCTCTCTATAAAAAGTTTCTTCCTGATATCCAACCTAAACCTTCCCTGGCAGAGCTTAAGCCCATGCCCTCTTGTCATATTGCTGGTAACCTGGTGCCATGGGTTTCTGTGAAGAAAAACCTGAGTTTTGGCAGAAGGGGGGGTTAGAGGGTGGTGGCTTCTATTAGAAGCTGCTGGAAGCTTCCCCTGTCCTATTGGAGCCAATGATAGCCAGCTCCAGGAGGGACTTCCTGCTCTTGGCCAAGGCTGAGCAAATTAGGAATCATAGAAACACCTCTGTGAGAACATATTCCAGAACAGGAGTTGTTGACCAGTTAGAAATTCCAGCCATGAAGTAACAACGCAGACATCTATGTCAGGGCAGGAGGAGGCAGAGGAGAAGGGACCCCATGGGCAGGGGAAGGACTCAGAGCTGTGGCACCCCTGTTGCCCATGGTGAGGACCACGGTGAAATGAGCTGTCCCCTCAAAGCCCATGGAGGACCATCAGGGTGCAAAGACCCCCCTGCAGCCCCTGCAGGAGTCCCTGCCAAAGCAGGAGGATGCATGAAGGAGGCTGTTACCCCGTGGGAGCTGCAGGATGGAGCAGGGTCCCAACCCACACTGGAGCAGGTACAGCTTATCCATAAGAGACTGCACCCAATGGAGTGACCCACAAGAGAGCAGAGGACTGTCTGTCTCCCATAGGAGGGACCCCACGAGCAGGGGAAGGACTCAGGTTTATGATTCCCCTGTAGCCATGGTGATGACTGTGGTGAGGCAGGCTGTCCCCTTGCAGTCCATGGAAAGATCCAGGAACAGCAGATTTTAGAAGAACTGCTGCCCAAGAAGGGGCTCAGACCTTTACATTAGAAGTAAAGCACCTGGAAGCAACAACTGACTCCAAACCTCCCATTCCCTGTGCCCCACACTGTTGTGGGGAGGAGGGAGAGCATGAAAAGACTGAAGGGTAGTTGGAAAAAGTATTTCTAAGACTTTTGTTTCCTAGCTTGTTAGTAATAAATTCAAGCATTATCCTCATTCTGAATCTGTTTTACCCATGAAGTTAATGAGACCTCTGCCTTTATCTCTACTCATAAATTCTTAGCTGTTTATTTCCCTTTACCTGAGAGAGTGGGGAGGGGGCCCAGAGTGGTCTGGGTGGACACCTGGTGTTTCAACCAAGGTCAAACCATACCTGGGAGAAGAGACCAACCCCCACTTGGCTACAATCTCCTCTCAAGTAGTTGTAGAGAGTGATGAGGTCACCCCTGAGCCTTCTCTTCTCCAGACTAAACACCCTCAGCTCCCTCAGCCTCTCCTCACAGCACTTGTGTTCAAATCCCTTCACCAGCCCTGTTGCCTTTCTCTGGATCCTCTCCAGCACCTCAATATCTTTCCTGAGCTGAGGGGCCCAGAACTGAACACAGCACTCAAGGGGTGGCCTCACCAGCACCAAGTACAGGAGAAGAATCACTTCCCTGGTCCTGCTGGCCACACCATTCCAGATACAGACCAGGATGCCACTGGCCTTTTTGATCACCGGGGCACACTGCTGGCTCATGCTGAGCTTCCCGTCAATCCAAACCCCCAGCCCCTTTCTGCCTGGCTGCTCTCCAGCCACTCTGTCCCCAGCCTGGAGCTCCGCATGGGGTTGTGCCCAAAGTGCAGGACCTGACACTTGGCCATGCTGAACTTCAAACCACTGGCATCAGCCCATCTCTCCAACCTGTCCAGGTCCCTTCCTCCTGGGAGGCCTCTGCTTCCCAGAGACCTTGTCCTCCACAGAGAAGATTCGGCAAAGTTGATCTAACCAGGGAGCCTTTGTTCTTCCCGTGCCTGGTACAACCCAAACACAGAAATCCATAAATGCTGGGTCTGTTCCTAGACAGAGGCAGTAGTGGCATTGACTCCTCCCTGAACCTGAGAGTGCCAGCTTAGAGCCTAATAAAAAGTTATCATAACACTTAAAGATAAAAGCAGTTCTGGAAAACAAATGAGAATATATATGTTGCCCATACAAAATTTAAAATATAATCATCTCATACAAACCTAAGGCTTGCCCCTACTCGCAGCATATTGTATTTGGGCATAAGCAGTTGCTGTGGGGCCTGATCCAACTCCCACATAAGTCAGTGGGAGCCTTATAATTCAATTCAGTGGGAGTGAAGCCTGAGCACTGGGTTATTTTGTGAACGCTGATATTAAAGTCTAAAAAAACAATGCTTAGCTGTTGATATAAAATCAAGCAATGTCAGTGACAGATTGATTCTTGAACTTGGGTCCTCAATATTACCATACTGAACATAAGTACAATTCATTGGAAATCTGTTTGTTAATACCAGTGTAAAAATAGATCAGTCCAGCCAATGGGATTAAACACTCCGTTATTTCTTGACTGGTTTCTTTATTGTTGTTGTTGGTTTTAAATAGTTTTCCTGTTCTGTTGTTACAGATGAGTTCTGGTAAATATTTATCCTTACACTTGCTGTAAATGTATTCCTTTTCTGGTGGGGCACTGCACCAGATGTGCAGAGCTGAACCTTTAAGAAACAAAGAGGGCCCCAAGTGTAGCCACACAATAGAGAGAGGGCAAAAGGCTTGTTGCATCTTTAAGAAGTTGCTGCATGTGGCTTTGCTGAGTGGATCTTAGGGGTGTTTGACTTGGCTAAAGCTGAAAAGAGTCCAGATGAAGAATCACAGACAGGAAAAGGGTAAAATCTTGCCTCTCAAAAAGTCTTGATTGAGTGTGTTTCCCCTTACACCTACTGAGATCAGGCTCTCTGAGCTCTAGCTGCCACACTTCATACTCAGACTCTCCTTGGAGAGGTGGAAGGAGTGTGCCACGAGTGTTGTCTCTGCAGGGAGCTATCCCAGTCCATAGTCCCTGACACCACTATAGCCTGCTGAGTTGAGCAGGAGAGACCCAGGGTGCAGTGCAGGAGCTGTGAGCACCCTGGGGCACACGGGGCAGGGAACTGGCATCACCCTGGGGTGTTGATGCCAGCCTATCCCGCAGTAGTCCTTGGGAAGTGCAGCTGGTGTGCACACACTAAGTCCCTGTGTGAAGTGACTTGTGTAATTGCCCCACCAACAGATCCAGTGCTCAAACTGCTACACCCACCCTCCTCTTCCTACCTACTGCTGTTCAGCTGAGGGCCTGCCTTCTTTCCTGGATTAATACAGGGCCATCCCTGCTTATTACACCTCTGTTCCCTTCTGCAGTCTTGCTTCTGGCAGTGGGAGGGGATCACTTGTCCTGCAGAGCTTGCTGGCTGCAGGAATGGCAACCAAAGGAGCAAGAACTATTACCCAAGGAAGGCATCCTGCACAATATCCAGCCATGTGCTGGATACACAGCATGTGAACAACTGAAGTATTACTGGGGTACCCAAAACTTAATTTTCATCAGTTCACCTGGCTTCTCCTTTCTTGATGACATGCCTGGGTATTCTCAAAGGGAAGGAGACCAGTGTTTCACTGGAGCAATGTGTGCTGGGTTTCATACCCCCAGGTGTGAGAGTGTTTGCACTGAAATCGTGTTTTACTCACTGAAGGAGATAAATTCTTCCTTTTGCCCTTTGTGACAAATTAGTGGCACATTGACCATTTGCAGACAGAACAAATTTCCAGGGCCTTTTGGGTGCCTTGAACATAAGTACCAGTAGAAACTGAGTATCAGCAGATCAGGGCTACCATCAGCTGGTTCCTTGAAAAACAGCAAAAGCCAGGTGGAGTCACCCCTGCTCCAGGCAAATATCATACAACTGTTACATAAATAAAGCGGCTGACAGATGAACTTCTAAACATACCTAACTGATTCTTTCCTAGTGCACTTACCCATGGAAGCAGGAAATAGACTTCCAGAAGATGAAAGAAAGATTTGCTTGCTTATCTCATTATATTCTTATGTGATTTGATGTAAACAAAAGACAGCCATGGGGTTTGTTAGTTTAGTTATTCTGTGCTGCTGAGCAGTATTGTACTGTATGATTAAACATAACTATTGGCTTGAAAATTATTTACATAAGTTTGCAGAAATTGCACATAATTCAGGAAATACTTTTTCCTAATGGCTTGTCCTGACTAAGGACATCTTTGTTCAGACCTATGTTGCACTCTGGGATAAGAAGAGATCCACAGATAATATTCACCTGGTACTCAGGTGTTGCCTGTCAGTTCTGTACATATTTTCTGCATATCTCTTGGCTGGGGGTGTTGGAACTGAAGGGACTATATAAATAGCTTTATTTTATGATATGCAGTGAAATTAGCATTCAATGCAAAGCATGCCTCCTACAAGCTTGAATTTGTGATATGTACTTAATCCATCTGACACTTTTTAGAGAAGCTAACAATGAAATAGGGTGATACTCACTGAATAACTGGAGCGGGAAGAGGACAGTTTGTGCCTTGACAGGCCGGACTGTTTTAACATTTTTTCTTTTTTGCAGCTGTTGAGAGTACAGTCTTTCATGTATTTGTTATAGGTCAATTAGAGCTTAATTTCAGCTAAGATGGAGGAAGATGGGTGCTAAGTGGAGAAAACCTGAAAAAAAGTTGGATGAATATTTGATTTTTTTTAAATGTGAGAAAAATCAAATTAATTAGGTGATCTGCAAAGGAAAGATTAAATTCTACCAGTTCCTCTAACCTGCCCTGTTGATGTACAAAACTAGTCACATAAGCTAAATTTTACTTGCAGACTCCTTCCTCAGATATGTTCCCAGCCTTCTGGTATTTTTCTTTTTAAATATTATTTCCATTAAAAAGGCTAAAACACATTTGGCTTTTCTGATTACACGTACCTGATGGCATGATCCATTTTGATGATGTTTTTTTCAATATTCATGACAGACAGTCCCACCCTTTAGGCTGAAACTCCCTTTGATTTCCCGTAAGATTTTTTGCCTAATGATCAGGCCCTGGGGTGTTTGGCTCATCAGTTGCTACAAAATCAGCTAAGAAAAATTTGAATTGATAAAAAGCAGACGTAATGGCATAGATTGCTGGCAGAGCAAGCACATTTCATGGCGTATGTGTAAGGAAAATCACTCCCTCAAAAAAAAAAAAAATTGCAATTAATGTTATGTATGCTACTGTCTTATACAGTTGCAATAGAAAATTCAAGGAGGGATTCAGACAATGTTGTCAAACCAACCCAGCAACAGTTTTGAGTTGCTGAGAGCAAGTTGCTGAGAGAAAATTGCTGAGACTAGGCTTCCACCACTTCATGGGACCAAGTCCTCTAAGAGTTGTGTCCATGCAGGAATTGTAGAATCACAGAATGATTAGGTTTGGAAGGGACCTTAAATGCTCACCCAGTTCCACCCCCCTGCCATGGGCAGGGACATCTTCCACTATCCCAGGTTGCTCAGAGCCCCATCCAGCCTGGCCTTGGGCACTTCCAGGGATGGGGCAGCCACAGCTTCTCTGCCCAACCTGTGCCAGGGCCTGCCCACCCTCACAGGAATAATTTCTTCATAATATCTAATCTACAGCTACTGTCTGTCAGTTTGAAGCCATTCCTGCCGGGGATTAATCTCACGAGCGGGAATGAACTTGACACATCAATGTGATGCATATTCAAATCCAACTTTATTCGAAACTTCTACTGATATATATACCTATTTTACTACCGTACACGCGTTTCTATATGCAGAGCAATTGGCTACAGGCCACTGTCCACGCGCCCCTATTCAGACCATGATTGGTTGGCAGCTCACTCACTATGTCTTGTTATTGCTAATTGTCTATCTCATTATTTCTACTTTCTCATCCTGAGCTTATCATGGTTCCCTTGGCCTTCTTGGCTTTTCCCAGCCAGTGGCTGCATATCTTGAATAAACGCCAGGTGTTATCATCTACACTCTAACTACATTCTGAAACACTGTCTGCACAAAGCAATCCCACACATTCCCCCTTGTCCTGTCACTCCAAGCCCTTGTAAATAGTCTCTCTCCACCTTTCTTGTAGGCTCCCTTCAGGTACTGGAAGGTTGCAATTTGGTCATCCCTAGGCTATCTCTTCCTCCCAGCAGAGCTGCTCCATCCCCGTGATCCCCTTGGTGTCCCTGCTCTGGACTGGCTCCCACAGCTCCATGTCCTTCCTGTGCTGGGACCCCAGGGCTGGAGGCAGCTCTGCAGGGGGGTCTCCCCAGAGGGGGCAGAGGGGCAGAATCCCCCCCTCCCCTGCAGCACACACTGCTTTGGATGCAGCCCAGCACATGGGGGGGTTTCTGGGTGCCGGCACACATGGTCGGGGCAGGTCCAACCTCTCACCCCCAAGTTGTACAGATCTAGCATAGAACCTTGAAATCAGTTCCCTGTGCCTGGATATCTGCATTCCAATATCTGTGGCTACCTGTAGGCACTCACTGATATCAAGTAGATGACACATGGGCTTAAGGATAGGCCAGTGGGGAGACCAGCATAGTGCTGATTCACAAATAATGGACTATTTAAGATACTCAGAGCTGTAGACCAGATCCAAAACTGGCCCACAGAACTCTATGAAAAAAACTGTGTAATATTCACAAGTTTGGTGGGAATGGAGTGCTGTGAATGGATTTTGTAAGACACTGTTAACTCATCAAAGTAGCTGAAGTCGCTGCTTTGGGGAAAACATCCCCTGACTGAACGTCTAGACTTAACTCCTGGGGTACATCAGGCATTGCTGGGCAGTCAAAGCAGGGGGTTGTCCCACTCTGCTCTGCACTGGTACAGCTTTACTTTGAGTCCAGGGGGTAGTTCTGGGCACCACCATGTAAAAGATATTAAGCTGTTAGAGAGCATCCAAAGGAGGGCCACAAGAATGGTGAAAGGTTAGGAGGGGAAGCCTTACGAGGAATGACTGAGGTCACTTTGTTTGTTCAGCCTGGAGAAGAGAAGACTGAGGGAAGCCCTCATAGCAGTCTTCAGCATCCTCAGGAGGGGCAGGCACTGAGCTCTTCACTCCTGTGACCAGTGACAGCACCTGAGACAATAGCTGGAGCTGTGTCAGGGAAGGTTTAGGTTGGATATCAGGAAAAGGTTTTTCACCTAGAGGGTGACTGAGCACTGGAACAGGCTCCCCAGAGAAGTGGTCACAGCACCACTCAAGCCTGTCTGAGTTCAAGAAACGTTTGGACAACTCTCTCAGGCACATGGTGGGATCCTTGGGGTGTCCTGTGCAGGGCCAGGAGTTGTACTCATTGATTCTCATGGGTCTCTTCCAACTCAGGATATTCTATGATTCTATGAACATACAGTGCACCTCTTTAGTTTGCTCAAGGTTTCTCAGCAAAGTGATTTTGAATGGCTTCTAAATTCAAGTCAAAGACCTGGAGGAGAAGCCTCCCCAGGAAATAGCAAAACCATATTTTAATGAAGCCAGACAGCGTAACATATAGCCTCCCTTTTGTTATAGAAATCTGACACAGTATTAGAGATTGGTTCCCACTTTTGTAACAAAATGTCTTCTCTCCAAATGCTGCACAAAAAGCATCTCTGAGGCTGTTCTAAGGGGGCTTTTAGCCACCAAAGCTCCTGGTGGTTCTTTAGAGCATTTTCTGAACAGCATAAATGATGTCACTTATCAATTGCCAAACCTATTTCATAATTTCAATAACCTCCAGCAGACTGATTAAATCTGAAATACTTTGGCCTATTTTAAAGGAAGTCTAATTGTGTTTTTAAGTCAGCCTTGGAACACATGATTCTTTATTAACCTAATAAGCCTCCATTATCCCATTCCCAAAGTTCTTTTCAAGCCCTGTATTTAGTGTAAAGTACCGTGCACTGGTTAATTAGAGCATATTATCTTGGATGAAAATGCTGAATCTTATTCTGCAGAGTCAGTGCTTGGAGAATTTGTTAATACGCTGCGTGTACCCAGATTGGTTCTTATCTGAGCCTTGGCATGTGTTAGCAGTGCAATTACCTACTTGCAATTGCTGCCTGCTACTTGGCAAAGGGGAATGCTGAACAGAGAGTTATTTCACTAAAGATAGAAAGTGACTCATTTTGATTACTCAGTCATGTCCTCTCCTACTTATGCATGCACAATGGGAAAGTCTGATGGTACCAGTGAAAAGAGAAGCAGCATGTGTTCAAGTCACTTCTCTTATTCACCATTTAGTTGTAGCAAAAGTAGAAAGCCAATAATTATAATATAACAAAAGTGAGTAACAAGACATTTCACCTTTGCACATTTAGAAGGCGAATCTGAATGTGAAGGGAAATGACAAGTTAAATATGTCAAGAAGTAAAGGATGGCGATAACTCAATTTCATTTTTTGTTTACCACAGTTTCCAGTCAGCTTGGCTTTCTGGTCTGGGTCTTTGTGTTAGTGTTACAGAATGGAGAAGTGTTTTTGTCCAAACAGCACCCTGCTTTAAATTTACATGAAAAGTGCATTTACAAAACACACTCTTCCTAATCTAGTCTAGGAAGATTAAGTAGACCGCGTATGTCAGTTAAGATTTTGTAAAACCTCCTACTGACTTGGTGACCCCAGTCCTGTATTTAAGTGATCCAGGCCTATGGAAGTCTACTAAACCTCCCAGACTTTCAAAACTATCTCTTTCAGACACATTCAATTATTTTAAAAGTTTTTTCATCAAACAGCTACTATGTCCCATTTTCCTACTGAAAAGAGTATTAGTAATTTCAAGAATTTGCAGCACTAAAAACTATATAGCTAAAAAGCCAGAAGTAAACTGCCTGCCTCTACAATAATGTACTCAGGTTGAAGGTCTGTTCAATAAAACACCATCATGTATTTTCCATGGTAATTAATTTAGTAATGGTCTAATGCAATGTTTTTTTCAAAAATTGGGAAACTATTTTCATTACAGGTTTCATGTCATCCCTGTAAAGTTTTTCAAGTGNATCCTCAGGAGGGGCAGGCACTGAGCTCTTCACTCCTGTGACCAGTGACAGCACCTGAGACAATAGCTGGAGCTGTGTCAGGGAAGGTTTAGGTTGGATATCAGGAAAAGGTTTTTCACCTAGAGGGTGACTGAGCACTGGAACAGGCTCCCCAGAGAAGTGGTCACAGCACCACTCAAGCCTGTCTGAGTTCAAGAAACGTTTGGACAACTCTCTCAGGCACATGGTGGGATCCTTGGGGTGTCCTGTGCAGGGCCAGGAGTTGTACTCATTGATTCTCATGGGTCTCTTCCAACTCAGGATATTCTATGATTCTATGAACATACAGTGCACCTCTTTAGTTTGCTCAAGGTTTCTCAGCAAAGTGATTTTGAATGGCTTCTAAATTCAAGTCAAAGACCTGGAGGAGAAGCCTCCCCAGGAAATAGCAAAACCATATTTTAATGAAGCCAGACAGCGTAACATATAGCCTCCCTTTTGTTATAGAAATCTGACACAGTATTAGAGATTGGTTCCCACTTTTGTAACAAAATGTCTTCTCTCCAAATGCTGCACAAAAAGCATCTCTGAGGCTGTTCTAAGGGGGCTTTTAGCCACCAAAGCTCCTGGTGGTTCTTTAGAGCATTTTCTGAACAGCATAAATGATGTCACTTATCAATTGCCAAACCTATTTCATAATTTCAATAACCTCCAGCAGACTGATTAAATCTGAAATACTTTGGCCTATTTTAAAGGAAGTCTAATTGTGTTTTTAAGTCAGCCTTGGAACACATGATTCTTTATTAACCTAATAAGCCTCCATTATCCCATTCCCAAAGTTCTTTTCAAGCCCTGTATTTAGTGTAAAGTACCGTGCACTGGTTAATTAGAGCATATTATCTTGGATGAAAATGCTGAATCTTATTCTGCAGAGTCAGTGCTTGGAGAATTTGTTAATACGCTGCGTGTACCCAGATTGGTTCTTATCTGAGCCTTGGCATGTGTTAGCAGTGCAATTACCTACTTGCAATTGCTGCCTGCTACTTGGCAAAGGGGAATGCTGAACAGAGAGTTATTTCACTAAAGATAGAAAGTGACTCATTTTGATTACTCAGTCATGTCCTCTCCTACTTATGCATGCACAATGGGAAAGTCTGATGGTACCAGTGAAAAGAGAAGCAGCATGTGTTCAAGTCACTTCTCTTATTCACCATTTAGTTGTAGCAAAAGTAGAAAGCCAATAATTATAATATAACAAAAGTGAGTAACAAGACATTTCACCTTTGCACATTTAGAAGGCGAATCTGAATGTGAAGGGAAATGACAAGTTAAATATGTCAAGAAGTAAAGGATGGCGATAACTCAATTTCATTTTTTGTTTACCACAGTTTCCAGTCAGCTTGGCTTTCTGGTCTGGGTCTTTGTGTTAGTGTTACAGAATGGAGAAGTGTTTTTGTCCAAACAGCACCCTGCTTTAAATTTACATGAAAAGTGCATTTACAAAACACACTCTTCCTAATCTAGTCTAGGAAGATTAAGTAGACCGCGTATGTCAGTTAAGATTTTGTAAAACCTCCTACTGACTTGGTGACCCCAGTCCTGTATTTAAGTGATCCAGGCCTATGGAAGTCTACTAAACCTCCCAGACTTTCAAAACTATCTCTTTCAGACACATTCAATTATTTTAAAAGTTTTTTCATCAAACAGCTACTATGTCCCATTTTCCTACTGAAAAGAGTATTAGTAATTTCAAGAATTTGCAGCACTAAAAACTATATAGCTAAAAAGCCAGAAGTAAACTGCCTGCCTCTACAATAATGTACTCAGGTTGAAGGTCTGTTCAATAAAACACCATCATGTATTTTCCATGGTAATTAATTTAGTAATGGTCTAATGCAATGTTTTTTTCAAAAATTGGGAAACTATTTTCATTACAGGTTTCATGTCATCCCTGTAAAGTTTTTCAAGTGGTGTCATTCCAAACACATGCATGTGTGTGGTTGTGCATCTGAAAAACTTCTGACAGTGGCACATTAACATAGCAGCAACATTTAAAATGAATGTTGAGACAAGGTATATCATGCCCTCCTATCACACAGCAGGCACAGAAGATATATTAATCTGGAAAATCTTTTTGCCCTTCCAGATTTTAATATAAAATGATCTGTTTCAGCTCTAATGACCTCAATAGTGGTACATCCAGTAAAACAGTAACAGTTTCAAAATTATAAAGTAAAAATCTTCAAATGATTTTCTAGAACTTTCTGAAAATAAATACTTTTTTTTTAAAAGCACATCAACCTGAGTTACTGGGAAAGCCCGCTCAGACAGTGACTACAGTGCTGATACCACAGATACACTGCTGCTACACCCTTCTTGGCCTCTCACCAGTGTCCTGTGGCTGTCCTGCAACCTTCTTCAGTGAGCTTCCCGCCTCCCACTGCTGAGGCCATTTTCCTCACTGTCTGAGTCCCAACTCCCACATCATTTCATGGGTCTTTTGTCCCTGCCTTGTGCAAAATAACTTAGGATCTGCCTCTCCACCCTTGCCTCCTGTAAGACTTCCCACTCTAAACCATGTTAAAGATGAGGGATGAGACAGAAAATGGAGCTGCTTCCAAACTGGGAGCAAGGACTCAGGTTTGAAGCCAGTTCCTCCACCAGTACTTAGGGTGACAATCAGGCAGTGGTGATGAAGGCTGAGAACCTGTTGCTGTAGCATTTGAGCAGTAGATCTTTTCTGACACAGTTCGGCCACAGAGCGTAGGGGACAATGACTCCCAGCTGGTGAGGCAGTGCCAAGGGCCAGGAGGCAGCAATCCTCCTGTCAGCTTTGCTGCCACCACCAGAGCACATGGCCCGAGAAGCTTTGGGCAGAAAGAAGAATTTAAAGCACTTCCCAGTAAAATAGTAACAAGAAAAGTTTGACATTTCCTTATTTCAGTTGAA
This sequence comes from Scytalopus superciliaris, assembly GCA_013400415.1. NCBI lineage: Eukaryota > Metazoa > Chordata > Aves > Passeriformes > Rhinocryptidae > Scytalopus > Scytalopus superciliaris. The sequence continues at coordinate 86,773 of VXBX01000465.1, forward strand.
AATAGTCTTCTTTTAGGGAGCAAAAATTGTTGACACACAAATTGCCAAAATGTTACATGTTTCATTAAACAAAACCTCTGATCACTGTTTCAATGAGACTTTAAATTTACGTAGCTTTAAATTTCCTTTTAGTACTCTCCCTTTAGCTAAACACTAGTTCTCAGTGGAAAAGTGTAATGGTTCTCTGCCAGTGAGAACATAAAGACATGATTTCAATAAAAATTATGCCCAAAATTTGGCCTAAATGGATACATTTGAACCTTTTAGAACGCAATAACTTCAAGAATTCTGTCTTTTTGTTCCACAAAATTATTTCCCCATTTTTCAACCATCTCTAATTTTAACAATAAGTTGCAGGTGTTTCCTGTTAAGTTGGTAATAACTGTGTCCTGGGATAATAAAACTCTTGGGTTTGGCCCATTTATCATATTTAAATTATAACTTAAAGGTGCATCCTGTTTACAAGGCAATAATCGTATATGGGACTAAACAAACTTCTCTGGAGCCAGTCCAGTCTATTGTGTTATGTTGGGCTTGAAGAAACCTTAGGTGGATAATGCCATAGGTAGCAAAAGCTGAATCTCCCCTCTTTGCAAAACATGGGGAAAAAAATAGAAAAAAAAAATTGGTGGTTTGCCTGTCTTAGGAAATTGACTTTGAAAACCTAAGTGGCCTCCGAAATGAGCAATGAAATGATCTTAAAACCTTAGCTGTTGGCCAGACGACTCAGTCAAAACACACCCATCCGAATTCTTCAGGGTGGACGTCAGCACAAGATGTAGATGCCCAGGCGTGCACCCCCTGTTTTGTCTTCCATGTCCTTCCAGCCACTCTCATGCCCCTCTTTGAGTGTGGTCCCCTGGCTGTGAGGCAACAACGTCCCATTTGAAGGCCACTGAACTCAGCCTCCCATGTTCCTCCTTACTCTGTGCCATGGCTTGGGTTTTAAAATATGTCCAGTTTTGTCAATGCAGAAAATCTAAAAACTTTAAAAAAATAATAAAAAAAAAAAAAGAGCCCTGGGAAAGAAGGTCAACTATTGAACTCTCCAGTGTTCTGTTAGACAGCTGCATTACGATGGGATTTGGATTTTCATGCAAAGCTCTCTACCTTGCCCCAATCTCTTACACTGATGCAGGCCCAAATTTCCAGCTCCTTTCCCAAGGCCAGATCCTTTTGTCTGGCTGGTGCTTTACACCTCAGTTGTTTAACAGCCTGCAGAACCTTGTGCAGTGGGACAACAGTCATTCCTTTGTTGAGGTCAGGACTTAGGGGGCGGTGGAAGGAATTTGGGTTGTCCTGTGTACATAGGAAAGCAGCAACTTCAGCATGAAGCACAGAAAGATACCAGCATTCAAAAAACCCCTAGAAAAATAAACTCCAGAAGTGATCAGTGCATTCACTCACATTGTAGCTTGGTTTCAGTGTTTCACTGTTATTTCTTAAGAGCAAAATAAGCCCCAAACATTTTTTTCTTTTTTTCTTTTTCTTTTTTTTTCTTTTTTTTTTTTTGCTACATACTGCACAGTATGAGTAATTCAAGAAGAGAATAAAGGCCAGCATTGTATAGCACACTTTCTCATGCGCACACAAACTCCTTCCAGCTTACTGAAGGAATCAAAGGGTGGAGGGAGTGTCTCCAGCATTTCATGTAAATGACGTCTTTTTTCTTCTCCAGTTTTAATGCCACCATAAACTCAGTGTGATGAAGCATTGATGAATAATGAGCCCATGACACATCGCACTTTTAGAACAGCTCATGTATTTGGCACATGCCCGGCCCCATTTGTGTCAATTTCTTATTTTTGCCCCACTCGGGCAGGGGTTTTTAAAACACTTTTGCCATAGCTAAGAAATGCAGTTTTATTTTCACACCAGGCATCCTCACAGCTCGCAGCAGTGGCCCTCTCTCTTTAGGATGCTGTGAGGCAGGGAGGTATCTCTTGCCTTCCAAGCAAGTGTCATGCACTTCCCAAAGTCACTGCCTGGACAGGCCACCAGCCACCCTCCTTTGGGAGCTGCCAGAGGAGCTGATGCAGTTGTTCCTACCTCATCTCACACCACACATGTAACTGCCGTCTTCCCTGAAGAAATCAAGACACCCTTGTGAAGAAAATGCAGCTTCTTATTCATGCAATGACTTGGGAAATTGTAGTTTCACTTGAATGTTATTTAGAAGAATGTTCCTTTTCTGTATACCATTGCCCTAGATTTCATGGTAACAACTGAACCTGTGTTTTCTGGATTTAAAACTGCCTAGGAAAGAACTAGGTAAGTCTTAAGTCACCAAGAGTGACCCAGCTGCCAGAGGGGGCCAGGGAGATACATTGCCATATGGGAAACTGAAAGCCCTGGAGGTGACAGTCCTGTGGCAGAGGTGATTCCACCCACGCCTGCCAGTCCTAACCTGCAGCAAGGTCTGTCATTTTGTCAGCTCTTTCTTAAAAAGGGGAAGATCACAGATGATCTCCTGGTGCAGACATACTGGAGACCTCAGTCTTAACTTCTGATCTGGCCTCCTAAGGATTTGTGTTCAGCTGAAGATGTAGATTTCCAGGTGGGGACACCCCAAATAGGGAAGCGGAATATAACTTAACAGTGATAGAGGAGTAGTATGATGTTTTCCCTGGAAAGAAGGAGGCCAGACACAGTCAGCAGTTTTCAAGTTTGGCAAAAAGGCCCTCATATCTGAAAGGTCTGCTTTCCTACTCATCAGTGTGAGAGTACCAGCAGCATAAAGTTTTGCCTTATAAAAATCCTCTGTAGTGTCTAGTCCAGTGTACAAAGAGTTTTCATTTCTCATTTGCCTTCATCACTTTGCTTATGCTGAGATATGGGACAATATTTTATTCTAAACTTATTTTTTTTCCAATAAAAGCTTATAAGTTTTCAAACATGATAAAGGATTTATCCCTATTCTCCAGAAAGGTCTTTAATTTCTCTAATGGAGGCTTTCAAAGCAACATAGCGGAAACAGGGCATGAGGAAACTAGTTGAATGTTCATTTCTTTGAAAATCCATGTAAAAATGCCACTTAAAAATCAACCACTTTTCCCCCATTGTTGCCAAAAATCCTATAATGCTTCCCACACGGCTGTTTAAGCTGAAAGAGGTGACATCAGATACCCATTGCTGACAAACCATGGGCATTTCCTCCATTTCCCAAGCCACCAGCTTGGGAAACGTTTAGGACCACACATGACACGAGCACAAATGAACGGCATTTCTCAATTATATGATGCTTTTTGCCCTGGGTGACAATCTCTGTGTGGGTGAGATGAGCCCCAGCCACGCATCACACGCTTCCCTGCGCTCCGCTCACGTGCCCAGCCGAAAACAGGGGGAATCAACCCACTTTATCCCCAAAAAAATAATAAAAAAAAACGCCATTACCAGCAATTTTCTCAGTTTCATAACAGCTCCAGAAGGCAAATGAGCCGGTTTCTGACGTCAGAACTGTCTTATTTCCCCCCGTCTTTTTTCTCAGGCAGGTTACAGGGAGGATTTGAAATAAGGAACTAAATGAGTTTCTTGAAATTGGCTTTTCCTGGAAAAAAATGTAACAGTCCTATGGAAAACATATTGATTGAAACTAATGCCTCCGGGACTTAATCTCTTCTGACAGAAATAGTAGTTTCTATAACTTTTATCAATCTTTTCACAACAAGAATTTTTATTTTAAAACTTATTTTAAGATGAGGCTGTGTCTGAGGCTAATTATTTGCTTCTAGAAACAGATAAAGCTAAAAGCATGCTGATAATCTGCCTCTAATCTCTCTGTACCAACCTCCTTTGGCCCCATACAAATCTTCTGGTCAATGATAATTTTGGCAGCTCTGTTTTCAGCATTGGCTCAAACTCAGCTGATCTGAATGCTCTTTTTAAAACAAAAACAAAAACAACTCCTCCTTCACAAAATACACGGTCACTATTCACTCCAAACTGCAACTGCTTAGGCTGAAAAAGAGTTAAATCCCAGTTTTTTCACGACTGCATTGAGTGCTCCTATTTTATTTGCCTCCTTGATTTTAAATCAGACACATGACCATTGCTGAAACTACAATACAGTCAGTGTCTGGATCTCTGACAAAGATTAGGCTTTCATCCCTGTTATTTGTGTTCCTCCTCAGAGTTTTTAAATGGTTTTTAGCAGAGCAAAATAACAGTCATATCTTAGGAGTGCTTCAGAATGACCCAGGACTTACCATCATGCAGCCTTTTGAGAGAGATTTTGGGATCCAGGTTCTGGCTGTTGCTCCACGGGGATCTATGTCTTTTCAGGCAGGTTTCCAGTGACTGGCACAGGAAATATAATAATCTGTAATAATAATGAGCAGAATTCTACATTCACCCCAGAGACTGTGGCTTGATACTTTCAGAGAAGCTGCAATCAAGTGGAAGAAACATTCATTTGATCCCATCAGCCACAGCATGTGAGATTTCAGTTCAGCATGGTGACAGGACAGTAACACCACTCCATGTCACCTGACAGAAGAGTTGTCTTTATTCACCATGGACCTTAAGCTTTTTCTGGATCTAAATCCAGACTAGAGCAGTTACTTCTCCAACTTTTTTCTTAAAATCTTTTTTTCAAGGAGCTCCTTCCAGAGCTCTCTTCAAGTCTTAGAAAGCATACACAGAGATTTCTATCTCCTCCTGTGCTTCCCCCCTGCATCACTACATGTCCTAAACAGTTTAAATAAAGGGCATGTGATATGTGATATGTTGCCATGAGACATTGAAGTAATAACTTTTCCATCTCATGAGTATCTTTTTCTTTCATCTTTAGCCATCATCTTCTGCTAGACACCTTAGGTGGGGTTTTTTTCTTAGAAAAGTATCTGTTAAAAGTCTTTGCCAGTGGCTACCAATGCTACACACAGCAAGCATCACACACAAACCTACTTTTCCTCATACTAGCAGTTTGGCGAGGAAATACCTCAGCTGGTAGACAAAAGATCATTTTATAAGGGTGATAGAAATAGCCTCAGAACTTACTGTTAGGTCTCTGGTTTACAATGTAAACTTACAGTTTTCCCAGATTAAGGAATTCACACACATGGTGAACTTGCTGCTGTCATTTGTGTAAAGATTTGAAGATGAATTTGTAACTGTCTGATCCAAAGTCCACTGAAGCCAGTCAGGGCTGTAAAGAATCAAAACCAATAAAGATACAAAGGAGTACTGGCAGCCAAGATATTATTATCTTTTTTTTTTCCCCCTCCATAAATAACAGTTCAATCAACTCTTTCATTTATGCTCTGCAGCACACAAATAAACTTATCATGGCACATTTTTCTGTCTTGGCAAAAACAGTTTAACAGAATAACATCAAATCATCAGTATCAGTCAATCCATTAATTTCAACTGAGTTATGTAAGGAATTAATTTTGTACTCAAAGGCAGAGTAATCTGAGACTGCGAAACAGTACCCTCTTACTAAATCACAGCTGCAAAGGGAGAGGCTGGGCTGCTGATGGGCAAAATAAGAATTAGCAGCTTCCAACTGTCCAATGTATTACGAACTTACTTGGATTTAACATACTTACACTATCTCTACACAAGCCATACACTGACAGAAACTCAGACAAGATTATCAGGCAGCCACCAGCACACGAGAACAAATTATATTTAAGCAACAGGAAGTACAGTAGTCCCCTCTCCTGCTTCCCCCATGTCTAATTCCAGTTTTCTGTCCAGAAATCTTGCTCAGAAAAAGGAACCAATTTTTGTCCTTTGCATGGGATGAGACTGCCAGTCTTATAGCCAAGTTAGAACTACTGCTACAGCCCATACAGGAATATCTACAAACCCCAGAGAAATCTAGCCAAGCATTTGCAAATCGCTGGTGCAGTGCATGCACCGGGGAAAGTCACTGCATAAGTCACGCATGCTTACATCTCTCTAGGAAATCCCAGAGAGAGATATGGGAGTCCTGCCCTCAACCCTGTCCAAAACGGCTGGATTTTAGCACTCCTCCAAAGCCTGACAAATAGATGGCCTTTGTCTGATGCCCTGGAGGGCAAATGCAAGCTAATAAAACTTGAGTCCACACAGATAACATATAATTGTAACTGGGTTTTAGGTAATGGTCTTTCAGGCTATCTCATTATTCTCTTTGAACAGGCTTTGAATTACGCTTTTTCAATTTTAGATAAAAGTGAACCAGTGGTTTTGCAGTATTAGCAAACTAAATTAGATTGAACAGTTAGAATTAATGGGCACTTTGATTTCATCTTTTCTCTTTAACCTTGAAACCAGCAGTCAGGCAGCAAAACCATTTTTCCTTCCTCATGTTTTCTTTCTCCAGTCATCTTTCTCCATTCTGCTCCCTCAGCCACTTACTGATAGTGGCTGGGGACAGTAGTGATACCAGGTTTTGACCATACTGCGTTTCCTTTACTTCCAGTTGAGGGATGCTCTACACCACATCACAGTATCTTCAATATTTAAGTGTGACTACTTGTAATCAGGATGAAGTCAAAATATTTCTGTTCGTGGTGGCCCTAACCAGTTTTTTCTGCCTGTACATTTTTTTATTTTTTTTTTAATTCTGAATCCATTCTAGTAGCCATTAGTGTTGTAGAGTCTGAGCGAATCACAACAAACTCCATTACCCTGCTGAGGGTAGGAACAGTCACTTGCCAGTTCGCTTTTGCTCCAGTGGCTTATATGGAGCAGAAGAAATATCTGCAGAGCTCCCTCACATGTTCTCCTTTACCCTCAAGCAGACATGGCCCCCCAAGCAAGCCTAAATCAGCTACTCACAGCTATGAACATTTGGCAACTTAGTCTTACATAAAACTAACGAGTATAGAAATCCATGGTTAATATGGTTATCCAAGGCAGCTGTAGATTATGCACCCCACCTCACCAAGCAGGTTTCAAACCACTGACCTACAAGAGCAGGATACCTAAGTTTCCACTGTAGAGGCCAGAGACCTTCTGGTGGAGGGGGAGGACCACACATCACAGCTTCACAGGACCTACTGTGCAGACATAATACAGACAACTTAAATGATTTTGCAGTCTGATGCCAACATTACTGCCAATAAAATATGTGCAATAAACACACAGGTGGTATGTGCAACAGCCTGGGTTATCTGAGTATAGTATATCAGCTAGATATGCCTTTTCATTCATTTCATTCAGTCATAGTTTCCACATGCTAATCCCCCTCTCAGTCTTCCCTCTACTTTGGACCAAAAGTGACACACAAAAAGCAGTGGCAGAAGTTATGATCCCAAGGCTGTCTTTGCAAGGGTTCCACAATCCCTCTGCTCCTTTGTGAATCTCGCACCTTTTTAAGAAGATGTGGGAGGAATCACAGCTCACCAGGACAACCTGTATCTGGCATCAAGCGAATTGTCACATAGGAAAGCCCTTTCTGAGGCCAAACTCCTTGGCCAAGAGCTTTGTCAGACAGCTGCACACCAGTGGGAGCCACTGAACCGCCTTGGCCTGGTACCCCATCTCTAGGATGCCAAGTGGTGGAAAGCAGCTGCAGGGACTTGTGGGGCTCATGCCTAGCCTGACTGTGTCTGCAGGGCTGTGTAGGCACAGTCTGGGGCTGGGTTGGTGGACCAACACATCACTCATCTGTGCTGCCAATCTGATAGCAGCCCACAGGGCTGCCATCAGTGCACTCCAATCAATGGCCTCAGCACCCACAAGAGCACACTGCAAGCTTGGGTGCCAAAGGAATGGAGTCTGTCCTTTCCTGCCTGACCTTTTGGCCTCCCTGTGGCCAAGCTACCTCAGCTGAAAGACAGAAAACTGCTGTTGGAGAGGCAAGGTAAATCCAGGTCTCACACTGCCCCAGCCTGCCGTTCACTGAGGGCAGGTGGGATGCATAGCCCTTGTTTAGATGATGTGCAGGAACAGGATGAATGGCAAGAGGAATGTCTAAGGGAATTCAAAGCCTGCCCAAAGGCTCAGGTGTAGGAAAGGTGAAAACAGCATGGCTTTGCTCTTCTCACAAACCATTTTTCCTCCCCACTGTTTATGATTATTTACTAACTTCCATCAACTAGGAGAGAATTTGGGGCAATAGTCAGTGACCCCTGAAAGGGCTGAAATCTTGGGGCTGTTTGTCGGGTTTCAACTTGGTTTCCCTTTACTCCTCTTTTTATTTTTCCTTCACAATATTTATTTGAAAAAAGTGTTTTCACAGGATTTGCAATCCACAAAGCCCTACAGACTTGCAGAGGAAAAAAAAATCTCAGGTGCTACTTAAGAAATTCCTCATTTCTAAACCTCAGTGGATTAAAGTTTTGCCCTAATGATCTGTGTGAGTGCTTTTGTGTAAAACTTTGAATAACTTTATTGATTACATTCTGTATAGTACAAGTCTCTGGATTCTTATTCTTATTTTTCTTTTCTAAAAAAAGCTCCTATAGACCTACAGTACCAGAATGGATTAGTGCATTACCCCTTGCCTTTGCAGACTTACTTGCAGTCCAGACAGGATTTGGATGAAGAGAGTCTTACCAGGCAGGATCATACTTCTTAATGGAAAATATTTCCATAGTGAAAAATGGAAAACATAACATTTAGCACAATTCAGCCTGTTTGATAGTCTTTTCTGTGCTGGGACACGGGGATGGCTACAGAAACAGCACCACCAGTCAGCAGTGAGATAGATGGTTTGACAGAGCTGTCTCAGAGCTAGGATAGTTTTCATAAAGAGCTTTCTCAGAAGAAGATAAAAGAAAGCACTTTGGTAAATCTGAATGGGAGATTCCAGCTGGCATAACAGAAATTACAGGTGAAAAATGAAGTTTATTGGCAGAAAGCTGAGGTCGGACTCAAAGAGCAGCACAGTGCCCACAATATTCTCTTTCCTCTGACAGTGTGTCCATAACTATTTTCCTCCTGATGTTTTCCAACACAAGGCTCTTTCATATAAGCAAATAGCCGAGAATGTGAAAACAAGTTTTAGCTTTAAAATAACCTACACGACCTTCACTCTGTTTTTAGAAAGGAAACAGGGTTTCTTTCTAAACCCAGACTCCCCACCCTCTCCTTCTACCCTCCCTTGTCCTTTCCACCTGTTTAGATGTTTTCACAGTGGGATAACACATTCATTCCCTCCAGACCAGGGCTCAGCTGTTAGGAATGGAAAATAAAACCAAAGTTTGCCGAGTATTTTTAGCCCAGAGAAAATAAAGCGGTTGCAAATACCATACACCCAGCAGCTCCTCCGGCTTGTGCAGATCCCTGCCCAGAAAGAAGGGAAACCACAAGACCGGGCTGAACCCACTGATTTTATATCGATGCCAAGTATTCCAGAATGACTCACCCAACAATCCCACCCTTCTTTTTCTGTCTCTTTAAAGGTGCCCTCCCCAGAAGTCACATCATCTGGTCTTTCCCATCTTTGTGGCACTGATGCTTTCCCTACCATATATGCACTTAGCTGGCCCCAGCCCATTACCCTCATCCCTTTGTACAAGATAATCTGTTGATGACTGGCTAATCAGCAGGTTGCAGATGTGTCTCCCGTTTCCCTCTGATCTCACATATCTCCAGGGACTGGCCTTCTGAGAAAAGACAGTGCGTAAGGGGATACAACACTAAACAGATGACACATATTTTAGATCCACCTAATGGCTGACCCTGGTTTCCAGACTCCCCAAATGCCATTTGTTTTTAACAAATGGCCACACCGGCTGTGGAGATGATATTTTTAAAATGTCTTTGAAAGGACTGACTTGCCTCCAATGGCATTTGCTGCATGTGTGCCCATGACAGTAGTCCTCTGTGCTGTCGAGCTGCCCCCACTGCAGGTAAAAATTAAGTATTCTTAAAAAGAAATTATAAACTAACAAGGAAATGTGTTCAGAAAATGCCAGTCCTGAACGGAAGAGGAGGTTTTAAGAACCAAAAAGAGGAGGCTCTAGAACATACTAGCACCTATGGTTAGGTCTAAGCATCCTTGGATTGTGAGCTGTAAACATGCTTAAGTTGTTGCAGTGATTTCTTCATTGCTTCATTGACTGTGCAGCATCTTGTATGCAAGAGCAACAAAACGCTGGCAAAATGGTAAAAGAATTGCTGATGGGTACTTATAAATCCTGGAATATTCTTTATGTAAATTCTTCCAATTTTTTTTCTTTCTCAGGAAACTCTGGAGATTTCATGCAGCTCTCTGGGGCATCCCACAGTGCACATCTCAGACAGGCCTGTGTGATGAGTACAGGTACAGCCTGAGGAGTGCCCAGTGTGTTGGGTGCATTGCTCACACCAAACATCGGAGCACTGTGTACATACTAGGTCTCAAAAGGACCACACTTATTATGAAGGCATCACAAACAGCTCAGACATATACTTCTGTCCAAGAAATCCTGGAAAGAAATATGGCAACTCCTCTGGGAAACATTGAACTCTCCTCCATCTCCATTTACTTAGTCATCAGCAGCACACTGTTATGGGTTCACTTAGTTGTAGGAGTATTCCCAACAGACCTCCTTAAAAAGCACTTTCTATTTAAGACCAGAAAACAGCTGCTGATAATGCTGCCTTAAGCTTGCCATTTTGCTTCTGGCTTCTCTATATTCCACATTTTTCCTATCCAGCCAGCACAACAAGCAGTTTAGCTTCCATTCCGTGGATTTCTGAAAATGTTCAGCACTGACCTAACTGATCTCACTGTAACCAACACTAAGTGTGCTTTGTTTTCCTCTTTCTTTTTATTCTTGAAAAGGTGGAGCATCCACAAATAAAAGATCACCCACAAAGTTAAGGCCAGCACACAGTTATTCCAGTAGCTGACACACTGCTACATGAATGCTGACTATTTACAGCAAATGTAATCCCAGTTTATCTTCTACAAAATCTTTAGCATGTTATTTCTGGAAGTTCAAGTTATAACTGCTATGATTTGTGAGTATATAATTCAAGGAAACAGTTCTATTATTCCATCCAGTTTGGAGTGTTGGAGGAAAATCATATTCCTGAAGCTTTCAGTCCTTCTAGAGGGAAGTGAGTAACATATGCCTGGAATTATCTATTAGCAAGTGTTTTAACCCTCTCCGTGTCTGGCAATATTGCTGCTGATTTATAGCATAAATTCCTTAGGAATTAGGCTTTTTTTCTTTTGGTAAATCTCAGATGAGTCACCCCCACTAAACCAACCAGCTTTACCCAGCTTGGATTCAGGGTGTCAGTAAAGAACCATCTAGACAACTCTGTTTCAGTACTGCCAGCCTCTCCTTAGAAATTACCAGAGGCAAAAAAAGTTGTAACAAAAATGAAAATGTTGACAACATGAGCCAGATTTTGAAATGGCAGAATCTTTGTTTATCAAAATGTATCTTTTAAGCAAGGATTCTCTTCAACACTGGCTTTCAGTCTCTTTTCCAGTTCTATGAACCCAGGGGGGCAGTATCCACTGCAGACTATGCTACAGCAAATTTGAGCATACAAGCCTAAACCAAGAAGACCTGTTTTTCTCTTTTTAAGCTCTAGAGAGGTCAAAAAGAAATCTGCAGACCTCAAATGAGTCTACTAACTAAATACCTAATGTGAAGTAACATTAGCAAAATCTGCCTACAGATCATTAGTTTCTTCATGAGTGACTTTTTTCCCAGATGGCCTTTCTGAGCAGTCTCACAAAACCTGTTAGTTGCAGGCTGTAAAGCAAAAAAAATGGGCATTTTAGTCACACATAGCCAAAGCCCTCTATTCAGAGTCTAATTCAACTGAAATTGTTGTTATAGTCACAGGACCCAGTCTTTTGCAGACACCAAGTGCTTCTGGAAAGTCCAGTTTTCATTACAGGAAAACTGGGGAAGCAGTACATTTAGTAATTTATGACAGAAGCACTCTGGATGCTGACTGGAGATCAAATGTTAGCATTTTTCATACACAACACGAGGATGCACTTCATAGATGAGCATGACCAATCTCCATACATTTATTCAGCAAGATGTGCACTTAAATACTTATTTACAGCTGCTAAAAATCTCACTTTTCAAAAGCTCTCCAAAGAAGTTTAACGGCTATTCAGCTGTGACTTGGATGTCAAAAATGGTATTTGGAGGAATTTCAGTTGTTCTCTGACAGAGAACAGATTTTTTTATTGACTTACCCTTGATAAATGGTTGAATCAGATGACTGCAGTTGGATTTCTGCTTTCTTAAAAGCCAGGCAGTAGTTGCCTTGGCTTGCAGTAAGAGTTTCTGAGTACCTGGTCCCACATGTGAGCAGGTAAATAATTGACAGATGGTTTTCTTTATGCAGCTAAGTAATAACTTTCAACATTATGTCAGGAGAGATTAGGAAGCAGGAGGAAAATGCATTGAAGAAAGTTTGGGCTTAAACTGTTACCCGGCATCCCCACCATGCCAACCACAGCAGGCGGATTCCACGGGTGCCTAAAGGTGCTCATTATAGAGGGTGTTTACAGATGTGCCATTATCAAATACTGATATAAAATACTACCGCGGAAAATCGTGTTTAATAAGCTCCAGCTGCCTGTTAAATTAAAGCAAAATTCCTGCAGCAAATAGTCAATTTGAAAAACAAGCAGTAGTAGGACTGAAACAAAAGAGCTGAGCATGAAAAGAGCCTTGACTGACTCAAGCTGCAGTTTGGAAAGTATATCAAATGGATGTTTTCCTAGCTTTGCTTTTATGCAGATATTTGCTCCTGCCAGCACAAGTAGCTGCTGAGACCACAGAACCGTCTTCTTTTGCCTTTGTATTCCCACATGTGCCCCTACACTTTGTTTCCATGAGATCGTAGGCTGTATTTCTGGGTTGGCTTATAAAATGCAGTAGTTTGCAGAGGTGTAATAATGTGTTTTATTTCAAAACAGAACAGAAAACAGAAATGCAAACACAAACAGTGAGGCCTGGCAACCTCTCTCCCCTCCCACTCCAAAGAGATAGTTGTCCTGCTTCCCCTCCCAATTTTATTTTGGCTCAGTGCCTCCCCAGCTGGCAAAAACTGGGGAGATTAACCCTTTCTTCCTAAGGCCAAATGGTAATAAGGCATAGCTGGCTTTCCTCAGTGATGGCACAAAAGAGCATCAGTCACCAGGATTGCAGGGCTGGTCCTGCCCCATCACCCTGCAATAGGCACCCATGCTTTTGTTCTCTGCTTACACAGCACCTGCCCCAGCAGCCCTCACCCCGTGCTAGCCCTCCTTCAATAAAATAAAATAAAATAGCAAAATAAATACAGCCTACATGACCTCAACAGCTCTTATCTTTTGCCTCATGGAAGGAAAATCTGGACTGAATACTTAGAGACAGTTTTTCTTGTTCATTTAAGGGATACCCAAAGGGACTATCACTTGCAGAAGAGGGCAGAGAAAATCACACTGGCTTTAAGTGAACTGGTTTGGGTACCAGAAGCAGCACAGTTCTGTATAGGACAATTCACTGCTGTCCTTGCCTGCCTGGTGGAAACAGAACCTGCCTTCTCTCTCATTTTCTTTTCAGGAGGCCTGGCACACCTCAGGCTACCATAAGCTCATTTGTTTTATGACAGAATTCCAGTAAGTGCTGTCCACAGATAGGGAGCTTTCTTAAAATGCTTTCCCAGGATAGGCTAGGGCAACTTCATTTCCATTATTTATCATGGGTGCAAAAAAAACTTTAGACCACAGTTGTGTTGAGTTTAGAGGGCCAGTGGTGTTCAGAAAGGATGCTGGTGATCCTTCCACATCTGAGACAAAGGCTTTTTGTTATTCCCACAGACTTCATCAGGGTAACAGACTTCTATCTTCCATCAAAGCTGACTAACAATGTTTTATTATGGTTGTACACCAGAAAATCACAGCAATGAAGACTGAATGCAATTTTAATTCAATCATTTGTGAGCACAGGTTTTTAGTTGTTCATAACCCTCACAGTCAATTTTTTCTGGATCAAAATTGTCCATTCTGTTTATTTTCAAATATCAGGAAAACTGGCATAGCTTACTTGTGCTTTGCAAAGCAAATAAGCAAATGCATAATTGGGCCCTAGATGCCAGCACAAACACTGCATGTTTATTGTAATGGTTGGACATACCAGCAATAGATTTTGAGTATACTAGTGAAATGTTAAAAGCAGACTAAGTATGAAGAAAACTGGGTTAGTAACTTTGAAGTTGTGACAATAACTATTTTCATACACAGAAAAAATTTCCATTACGTTTCTTGGCTTGGTCTAAATTCAGCAGGCTGGATGTTGTGCACTTGGTAGAACTTGCTAATCAGTTTTTTTTCTGTTTTATCTGAAGTACTTTTCACTTTGGGGGCAATTGCAAAGCAAAATAGAAACAAAGAACAGCACACCCTAAAGACATTTAAGTAGCCAGAAACAGTGTACTCTTGGAAGCAAGACTATCCTGAGACATGAGCAGAGCTGCCTTTTTTTGTTTCCATTTTTGTCTTCACTGAGATTTAATAATACTTTCTAAAAATCCCTTAGGACTTTATAAGCTTGTTAAGTCTGTCACTTCTCAAGGTGACCCTATCATCAAATCCAACCCATTGGGAATTTTAGGTATTTGTTGAGTGCAGGTAATGTGTTCCAGCTAATCACCTTTCAGAGTATTTCACTAAAAGTTTCCTATGCCATTCAGTAATTTTACATCTTCTCCACTGTTGTTCCCCCGGCAGCAGGAACAGAGCTGGGACTGCCAGCAGTGGTGAGGCTCTGCTGTTGGGATTAAAAAGACCCTTTAGAGACTGCACAGAATCAAGGGGAGCATGGACTACAAACTACATGTGTTTTGTCAATGTTTTTCTTTTTTTATTTTTTCCTGATTACTTTCACCATTTGCAAATTAATAGAACTGTGGGCTTCCAGAAACCTGACCTAACTGAGTCCCTCCAAGTCATTTCTTCCTGACTCCTGCCCTACGTTTTCATTTGGTAGCTGGGCATTCTCTTCCAGCCAAGATGCTAAAGAAAGAGGTAAACCTTCAAGCACATTTCAGCATGTTGGAGAGAAAGTGCAACACCCCAGGCAGCAGCAGCACGTGGCCTCCCAAATCCTCCAGTCCCTGTGACGGTACAGCTGATGAGGCTGACAAAGGCAGAAGCAACACCACCCGCTCGTGAGTCCAAGGGACTCATCTCCCTTGCTGGGTTGGAGAGCAGAATGCCTTAAAAGCCCTCACGTGCCACCTCCCCAGACAGCTTGGCCAAAGGGCAGGTCAGACTGAGACAGTTCATTCCCTTTTCCTTGATCTTTCCCTTTTCCTTGATCTTCAAGACCACAGGAAGTCTTTGAAGCAGTGCATATAAGGGCAACTGCTGCTGCCTTAGGTTTGGGTCCTCACAAATTACATCCATCTTTTACCCAGTTCAAGATGTTTTGTTGAACAATAGACACAGATACCAAGGACTCTTTAAGGCCCTTTTCTCCAAGCACCAAGTTGGAGAATATCCAGGTTTTCAAAGGCTGGACATCATTTAGCCAATCTGCATTCTCTAGACCATCTCAGAGGCAGACATTTAGCCTGTTAGCCTTAATATTGCTTGAAGATTTCAGATGTATGACTCTTGATCATTTTTCAAATGTGCTTCAGATTCAGTCAGCAGGAAAGATCCAAATTATGCCTTTCTCCAGGCAAATGGTACAATACTAGTTACCCTTCCAGACCCATTTCACGTCTCTTGGCACTTTTTTTTTGTTAAAAGGGAGATAAATAGGCTGTAAAGAAACAGAGTTGCATCTGATTTCCATTCATCTGAAAGGGTGTATTTCAAATGTTGCACAGCATTTTCTAACAAAAATAATAGAACAAAATAATATTTTTGCATTCATCTTAAGAATTTATTGCAAGTACCAAGTGATAACTTGAACATGAATTAGGCTTTCAGCATCAGAAAGAAAATTCAAAAGTCTGGGTGGGAGATTTTGTAGGACAATTATGATTTATAATCTGTGGTTTATAAATTGTGATTGATACTGCAATTTATAAACTATGATTTACAATCTGTGACTATTCCTTTATTTTGTACTTTGTTTTGCTCAGGTGTCTTCATCTTGTTCAGTTTGAATTTAATACATGTCATGAAGCCATTTGTTTATTTGCAAAATTTGCTGAAATTCTCTAAGTGGAAACAGCATTATGGTCCTTATGAATAATGACACTAGATCTTCAGAGATCATGCAATAGAAGTACTAAATGAACTTAAAAGAGGACTTGCAAAGATATTTCCCAGTTGCTCACTTTTTATGAAAACTGCTAATATTAATGGTCTTATAATATTTGTTTTATTATCTCCGGTTTCTTGTAACCACTTTCAGCTGGGATTCCATTTGAGACTTTGATCATTCTTGGAGCTCATATGGCAGAATGAAAAGGAAATATGGCCCCTAAGAAGGAAAATGCTTCAATAAAAGAAAGTTCATTCTATAGGTGGAAGTGTTTGGACAGACTATAGAAAGTCAGATCTTTCCATTGAGTTCGGGTTTGGACAAAAAGCTACTGCCTTTCTTATTTTACTTACCTAAAAGTGTTTCTTAATGAGAGACCTGTGAACACTAGGTTAATGCATCAATCCTAGGTACTAAAAGACAAACAACGTCAAGATTTTTAAGTATTTCCACTGTTAATGCCTGTGTTGGTTTCAGCAGACAGAAGGCAACTCTCCTGTGGATGCAACAGTGGCTTCAATAATTTTGAGCGGTGTTAGTGAGGTCTAAGGGAGTGATGACCATCTTCTGCTTCACAACAGAGACTGCAGGGGATAGGACAGTTAACAACAGTCTGCACAAACATAAGATAGTTGGTAAAAAAGGGGGGAACATTACTGAGAGAACAGATCCTGAGGTTCAACCAGGCTATACACAGGAACACTTGCTGTGTTACTGGGTGTGCCATCCTCTTCGCCAAGGCTTCCATTCTGCAAGCACACTGACCTCAGACGACATGATGTTATTCATGGTATTGTGTCATGGTCTAAGGCAGTACAGCCTCCTTCTCTTTTGTCATAGTTTTAAATCCCTGCCTTCAGGTACAGGAAGGTTGTTGAGTCTTCTCAAAATGCTTCAGATCCCAGTGCCAACAACCTGGCAGCTCTCACCAGCCCAAAGTCACTTCCAAATCGTTTGCTTGGGTGCTGCATTAAGTATTAGACTTTCAGTTAGCAAAAACATGATCAGAGTTCTCTCTGAGTTTCAATTTTGTGCTGTTTCCTCTAACCCTTGAAGCTGAATCTTCACCAGCCCACCAGCCTAGTGGTGAGAATCAATTTTATCTGGTGCCTGAGCTTCTGACTGCCTATTAATTTTTTGATCAAGCAAGAGACTGTTCTTGGAGCACTCTGGGGATAGCAGACACTCCTTAAAAGATTTCGTAGCCTAAATGCAGGATCACTGCAGCAGAGCTCACTTTCCCTTCATGTGACCTGTGCTTACTGGGGTAAGGTGGGAAGGGGGAGGGAGGTGATGAGAGACCACTGTGCCTCTGTGCTTGCTCACAAGAGCAGCATCTCCTCAAAGGCCAGCCCCAGCCTCATCCACTACCTGAGGAACACAGGAGTGAATCCAGCCCCTTCATAGCCAGTATGCATATACTAAATAAAACAGCACCTTGTGACGTGAAACTTGTCTCCTTAAATGATTTTGTTTGGGTGTATAACACACTGCTGGCCAGAGTGCAACTGCTGCTAAGTCTTGCCCTCCCCTTCCACCATTCAGCCTCCAACAAATCTAATGTTAGTGCCATTCTAAGTAGGATATCGTAATGCAACACACACATACACAGGATCCCTTTGGATTCTGGTTTATATCTTCAATGAGAACCTTGGCAGCTGTAAAAATATATCTTGGTCTGGTCACTAAGCTAAGGATTTTTTCCCTCTAATTTCATACACAGTTACTAAAAGAGTCGGGGCTTTTGGCAGTGACATTGCACAGTTCTGTCAGCTAATCCCTCCCCCCATACACAAGTTTAAAAATGATTAATGAAAATCTACCCTGGCTTGTATGATTAATACATTTAAACAATTTGAAAATGGGCATGCTTTTTTTCATTGTTGTCTGCTTTACAATGGTACGCTTCATCAGAATGAAAGAAAGTGGAATGTTAACAGGGCCGGGATGTTAATTACTTACATCTGAGCCCCCCAAGCTCAATAAATAGCTACAAGCACAAGCATCTGGAAGTGACAAACAGATTTTTACAAGGCATTACACCAAATTTATCCAGTATTAGTGGCTGAATATATCAGCGTGTCTACATCAACTCTTTAACTTTGAATGAGCACAGTGCTCTTCATTTACTGCCTTGCACTCCTGGCTGAACGCTGCTGAGCACTGTTGGACAGCAAGTAGAATTTGATCCTGGGGGCTATTTCACAGAATCACAGAATCATCAAGGTAGAAGAGACCTTGAAAATCATCTAGTCCAACCATCAACCCAGCACCACCATGATCACCCCTAAACCAAGTCCCCATCAAGATGACTCTTGAACACTTCCAGAGACAGAGACTCCACCATCTCCCTGGCCAATTTATTCCAATGCCTGACAGAGCTTTCAGTGGAAAAGAAAATAAATTATCTAATGTCTAATCTGAACTTCTCCTGACACAAGGCTATTTCCTCTCATCCTTTCACTTGAGACATGGTAGAAGAAACTGACCACCACCTCACTCTACCCTCCATTCAGATAGTTGTAGAGAGAAATGAGGTCCTCCCTGAGCCTCCTTTTCTCCAGACTAAACACCCCCAGCTCCCTCAGCTACTCCTCACAGGACATATTTTCTATACTCTTCACCAGCTTTGTTGCCCTTCTTTGGACAAGTTCCAGCACCCCAATGTCCTTTATGAAGTGAGGGGCCCAATACTGAACCCAGGATTTGAGGTGTGGCATCACCAGTGCTGGGTACAGCAGGACAATCATTTCCCTAATCTTGCTGGCCACACTGTTCTTGATAAATTCTTGGGCACCTGAGCACACACTGGGTCATATTCAGCCTCTGTTAACCAGCCCTTCTGCTGAGCAACTCTCAAGCCACTGTCCCCAGCCTGTAGCACTGTGGAGGGTTATGACCCAAATGCAGAACCTAGCACTTATTGAAACTCATACCTTTGGTCTCAGCCCAGTGATCCAGCCTGTCCAGATCCCTCTGCAAAGCCTTCCTGCCTTTCCAGAAGATCAACACTCCCACTCAATTTGGTGCTGTCTCTGAACTTACTGAGGATGCACTTGACCCCCTTATCCAAGTCATGGATAAAGGTGTTAAACAGGTGTTAGGACCAGCCCCAATACTGAGCCCTGGGGAACCACTAGCGACTGGCCACCAGCTGGATGTAGTTCCATTCACCACCACTCTCTGGGCCTGGCCATCCAGCTGGTTTTTCACCCACTGAAGAATGCGCTTGTCCAAACATGAGCACCCACTTTCTCCATGAGAATGCTGTGGGAAATAGTGCCAAATGCTTTAAAGTTCAGGTAGACACATCCACTGCCTTTCCCTCCTCTACTAAGCATGTGATTCTGACATAGAAGGAGATCAGATTGGTCAGGCAGGACCTGCCTTTCATAAAACCATGCTGGATGGGTCTGATCCCCTGGTTGTCCTGCTTGTGCCATGTGATGGCACTCAGGATGATCTGATTTCATGATTAGCACTGGAAGTCCCATCCCATGAATTCCATCTCACTAATGCAAACATAAGCTACTTCCTTGGGCTGGATTAGGGAAGAGTACCAAATGCTCCCAACTCTGCTGGCTTGCAGGTTTTAAGGGAACACACCAATATAAAGTGCTTTCAGGCATCTACACAAAAATCTGTTTCGCTGCTGCCAATTCTAGAGCTGGTTTTTCCAGCAGAGATAGTATGAGCCCATGTCTGAGAGGCAGGACTGGAGCAGACTTTTGGGAGGTGCCATGTGCTTTAGGTGTGTGAGAACATGGTTGCAGTGAGCAATAAGGTCCTCGCTCTTGGTGAGAGAAGGTTGTGCATTTTGAGCTCTAATTTGCAGGGAGTAGTCCAGAAGGAAGGCTACACGGGCTAACTGGAGGCTGGGATATGGAGAGTAGGAGGGTGAGTGGACATCCCAGAAATCAAAGGGGGCTGCTGGTGCCATCACTGAGGGTGGTATGACCCCAAGTGCCACATCTACAGGCCTTTTAAATTCCTCCAGGGATAGTCACTCAAACTACTTCTCCACGTTCCAATGCTTTATAACCCTTTGAGTGAATATTTTTTTCCCAACAGACAATCTAAACCTCCCCTGGTACAACTTGAGGTTGTTTGCGCTTGTTCTATCATTTGTTAGCTGGGAGAAAAGATCAACTCCACTTTGCCACAACCTCCTTTCAGGTAGCTGTAGAGAGTGCTAAGGTCTCCCCTGCTGGTGACAGATGGGGTTCATCTGTCCTAAAGAGGGAAAAGGATCTTTATGCAGGAGTTAGCAGGGCTCATTGAAAGAGCTTTACGCTAGGAGGGAAGGACGGAAGGGATAAAACCAGTCTTGCTAGAGATAAGCCTGGGGGTGGCCACCATGATCTGAGAGGTCTTTTCCAACTTAAATGACTCTGTTATTCTGTAATCAAAAATCCAAAATTCTGCTGGTGACACCAGGCTCATTTCCTGCAATTGGAAGGACAGAGGAGAGCACTACTTATGCTCTGGATACCTTAACCAGTTCTCCCAAGGCCCTGAAGTCTCTTGATTGACCTCAGACTTCTTGTGGGAACATCATGGTTGCCTAGCTGAAATATCAGTAATGGCTAATAATCTGAGGACTGCACCAGAGTGTGAAGCTTTCTCTTCACATCTATGACCTAGGCCCCGGGGAGGCAGTAGACATCCCTATGAACTGGGTCAGGTCTGCATATGGGACCTTCTGTTCCCTCAGAAGAGAGTCTCCTGTAACCAAAAACTAATCTTTTTTTCTTTATGGAAGCAGTTTTGACACAGGACACATCCACACTACAAAACCACTGTCATCAGCACTGCTCAGTTACCCTTGCAGAGCTGTGCACCTCCTGTGCAAAGGCACCTTGGACATTTTGATTGCCTCTAGCTATCATCCTAGCGAACAGGCAAGAGGGCTGTGAAGCAACTCAAGCCTGTATACACAAGTAGCGGATAAGTATTAATGAAACCAAACCTTTCCTCTGCAACACACGCACGTGAAGTGATTTTATCACGTCATTTTAATTAGGAAATTATCAATTACATTTGGGTTTGGGATATGTTAGGTGGGAAGGTGGGGCAGTTGTGGAGACATGCTGTGCTGAGCAGGGACTTGGTCACCCCTGTCCTCTATCCCTTAAGTGCGTTCAGCCAGGTGGAGAGAGAATAGAGGATCAATACTAGTGTGTTCTGTCTGCCTGTTGGGGCTGTCTCAGGGAAGGCAGGATGTCATTCCAGTAGTCTCTTTCTCTCTCTCTCTCCTCTTTCTCTCTCAGGCTCCTTCCTTGATACAGAGCACTCTGGCTTACACCCTAGTTAGTGTAGCACTAGCAGCCTGTCCTTCTGGTTAACAAAGGTATTTCTGTGGATTTAAATGGGCTTTCTGTAAGCATATCTAGAACCATTCAAGATTTTAGGCACACAAAATAAGACTTTAGCACCTCCCACTCAAAAGTTATACCCAGCACCCACAGCTTTGTGAACAGAAGTGTACAAATGTACTCCAGTCTGTGCTTCAGAGTGTGCCCAGCAGTGCCCCTGTCTTGACAGGACTGTGCTGCTCAGTGCCTGCCTCAGTCTTAAGCCCTATAAAGACCACAGATGTGGCATTTTTCTACATATTTCACACAAATTACTCGATTCATTCAGCAATCTCTGAGCAAGCCCCTTGAATGATGTTCTGTATGAAACAGTGTGGTCAGTGTGGCTTTCCTTCAGAGTCCAGAGGGTGACAGCAGTGGCATGACTCCTGCTTTCAACAATTACTATATTCCTTCAAGTACAGGGGACCTGACTTCTGTGGGGGCCAGACATATATTTCTCCCCTTCAAGTGTCACACTCACTGGGCTGTCCTGAGAGAGTAAGGTCATTCCCAGCCTTTCTACTCAGCCTATTCCACATGACTGCCAGCAATAAAAGATGCATTTAGCTAGAGTCGGTGGGGGCACAATTTCTTTCTCAGTTGTGAGAGCAGTTGCCACTAGAGATGTGAGTTTCCATCCCTTGGGCAAAGGAGAAAACTGACCTCTTCTCAGTGGGCACCTTAACCACTGAGTTTTGCACAATCAGCCTGTTATTGCACTTCTGTGCATCTACTTCTGATGAAAAATGTTGCTCCAGTGAGGTCCTTTATATGAAAAAGGATTGTCACCTGATTACAGGAGAGGTCCAGGTTCTAATGAAATAAATAAGTCATAAATAATAAACAATAATTAGTAACAATAATCAATAATTACAAATTAAATAATAAAAATAATTAAAAGTGTGAATGCATAACTTTTTTAAACTGATTCCTATCAGGTGTGCAACGTAAGTCTCATTAAGCTGCCTAACTTCAGTTTCTCTTTCCTGATTTCTTGTGGTTTGAGATAGTAGAGGGAGGGCTGGGGCTTTAAGAAATCTTTCTTTTTTTAAATCCATGTCTTAAAGAAAGAACATCAATATTTCAATGTAGCACTGAGGATGTGAGCATTTAAACCTCATTCATTGTTTCTGTTCAATTAAATCTGTTGTGCGATACTAGAAAATTTTTCTTCCTCCTACTACTTCCCTGACATTAGTTGTCAATTTAGTGATGCTATTAAAGACCCCACAGTACAGACAAGTATAAGAACTTGTACCTACCAGATGTAGAAACTGAATAGCCCTCAATCAAGGGCTAAAAATATTTTTATGAATTTCATTTATTTGCATCGGGTACTTCTGAGCAATTTGAAGAATCAGCACTGAAGTTGCTTGATATGCTAGAGTGTGAATGCATGGGAATGTTGGGAGGTTGGCTACAGAAAGGATGGCTATTCTGCAGCTTGGGACAGCTAGTCTACTAGACAGCTGGAGGCTGTAGGTCAATGCTGAGTTCTGTTTGTTGTTCTTCAGAAAAGACAAATGTCTACTCCACTAATATTTTTCCCTTTTAATATCCAGCCATCTGGTACCACAAAAAATAAAGTACTATTCTGTGCAAACAAGAGATAAAGCAAATGCCAAGCCAACATGCTTTAGCGGTGCCGACATCTCCAGATCAGAAAGAGAGGACTAGGCCAGAGGCAAGAAAATCTGTCTCGTCTTTCCACCACATGACATTCAGAGAAGTGAATGAATCTAGGCACTTAAATGTCATCAAGTTTTTAGGTTTTGAGCATTTGTTATAGGATGTGCTCTCAGGAAATAAAGAAAATTGGAAAAAAAACTCCACATGATAAAGCTTTCTCCAGACTCACACAAATAAGTGTCTTAGTAAATCAGAACATCCTTGTGTTTAGAAATGGACTTGTAGGGAATACAGTTGAAATTCATTTTCTTGGTTGGCTTACCTGAAATCAAATAGTTCCCAAGTAAACTGTCCAAAGTATGGACTCTGAAGAATCGTTCCAATTTCTTCTCCTGACTTTGGTGTTATAATGAGTTCTTAATGTTCATCATTTAACAATTCTCTGGAATTTGTAAATGAACATTGGCCTCCAAAAATTTCAAGTCCTTGCTTACCTTGGACTAGTTTCCCACTAGTGTGAAAATGTGTATATGTATGTGTAGTGTGCATGCTACAAATAGAAAAGTCTTACGATTCTGTGGTTGTAGAGTGAAGGTCACTTGAACTTCCTATTAATTGAAGAGGAAGATTGAAGTTATGAAGATACGTAAATTTATCAGTCTTGTTCCAAGCGAGCTCTGAGGGATGCCTGCTTCTCAGTTTCTTAGAGATAGATGGGACTCTCAGGTTTTTGTAGATACCTTGCCTATGGATCTGCTCATGGGGGTACTGAGGGGGCCTTGCCACCAACAGCAGAGTTTAATCTTGATTTTTCCATATGTAATCTTGGCAATGTCAGATGGAACAGTACAAGAAATTAGATCAGTGGTATACTAGAACAGGTTTTGTGTTGGTTTGTAGTCTGTCTACAGATACCTGGCTTTCTGACAATGCTCACAGTATGGCCTGACCTAAGGTGGCTGTGGTTGTGGCCTGTGTTGCATGGGATAGAGAAAGTCACATCCACTTTGATCTTTGTAATTACTTACTTTATTGTCTGTTAAAGCCAAACCAAACAGTGCATGCCCATGGAGCATACCAGGAAGCAGGCACAGAGCACTCATTTGCATGAGATATTGGGGCCCTGGTTAAAAATACAAAGAAGCTGCATCAGAATGAAAACAAAAGGTTTACCTAGGAACCCTCTGAACACCAAGATTATGCTGCAGAGCAGCCAGACAGGTAACATGTGGAGTTCAGGGGATCTGGCATGGGGGCTCCCATCTCTGTATGCTTTGAAGGACTGTGGGGGAGAGGGTGCAGAGAGTGGACTATATATGGTGAGTTTTGCAATGAGACTTTAAATTAGCCTCCACATGAGATTTATTCTTTATAAATGCCATAAGCAATTCCCATATATCATCACAGAAGATGCTAGCAACCTCAGAGCTGCACGTTCTGGATATGTCACCTGGCACTGCCGGACGCCACAGCCCTTGCCCTTGCTCAAAAGGGGCCTGGGACTTGCAAGCAATGACAGTGACAGCAGCACTTGGTGGTGGCTTTATCAATAGATGGCTCCACTGACTTCAATCCTTAGGCTGTAGCACTGTTAGTGTGTAGCATCTTAGCTCTAATAAGATTTTAGGCTCTCCTACATGCTTAGTTAGGTACTTCATCCAAATGAGTGAAAAGCACAGTAACAAAAGCACAGGAATAAAGAAAAGCAGCAGTCATACACCACTGACCTGTAGGGGCTGTGGCCAAACCTGCAGTAGTTCATATCACTGTCTGAAGGGTGGATTTTATGGCAAAGAGAAAGCTACACTCTGTATTCGAGATCAACATAAACCTGTAACCCTTCCTGCCACCTTTCTGGAGAGGCACAGCCAACCACTCACACCGTTTGCAC
Source organism: Scytalopus superciliaris (assembly GCA_013400415.1). Classification (NCBI taxonomy): domain Eukaryota; kingdom Metazoa; phylum Chordata; class Aves; order Passeriformes; family Rhinocryptidae; genus Scytalopus; species Scytalopus superciliaris. The sequence goes on from VXBX01000465.1 coordinate 111,753, forward strand.
GCAGCCCAACAAGCTGTGCCAAACGCCAGTCAATGGTAAAGTCGAGTGATACTGTTGAACAACTACAAGGAGCCCATTGTCCCCTTGGCCACTTTCCCTTCAGCAACTGAGCCGGCTCTTAAATGTCTAGGAGTCATTAGGGGAGTAAGCCCAGGCAGGACAGCTTTGCAGCAGGTGGTGCCACCTGTGGCTGCCTAATCCTCTCTGAGCACGCAGCCACCACCCAGTTGCAGAGGCGGTCAGGCACTGCCGGTGAGTCAGAGCCACAAATGAAGCAAGTTGGAGCCCTGGCTCAAAGCAGAGAGTTTACACACTGGAGTTGTGCCTCTCTGACAGTTATATTAAAGTCAGGGTAAAACAGATGCCCATCCTATTCGTTCTGTTCTTGGGAAATGCTGGTGGAGGTGCTTGCTGGCAGGCTGGCTGGCTAGAAAGTAGCTTGCGATTGTGAACACACAGTTGTGCTCGCTCCCTACGGCTTCATCCACAGTGAGGACTCCATGCCAGCTTCCACACGGAGACTGAGCTTGGAAGGAGGCTCCCTTTGACAAAGTCCATACTGCATCCTGTCTAGCAAACAGGGTTACAAGACACAAGTACTTTGAAGAGGAAGCACTTTTTAGCAGCATTATCTCTGTGTGTATCCAGTTCAAACTAAGTCTCTAATAGCTTCCTGTGTTGTGACCTGACCACTGAAAAATATGTGGAACAGCCCAATTGCCAAAAGGCTTGGGCAGTGTTACACTTCTTTAATAATCGTATCATTAGGAATCACTGGAAACAGTGGTCTTATTTAGTAGCTGGTAAGAACTAGTAGAGTCTGGACATCAGCATCTCACATAATAAGGCTCTTAAATGGTGCTACAGATTCTCCTGCTAAGTGCACTGATTCATTAAGGCCAAAATAAAAAAAGGTGTTGTTTTTAATAACTGGCAATAACCTTATATAGACATTCAATGAACACAGTAAAGGAGTCCCTCTGGAGGAATTGGACATAGGAGTCCCCATACAGTATCCAGCTCAGGGAGGTCTGTGTATGACTTTGGAAGGCTCAACAAAAGATAACTGAGAGAAGCAAGCTATTTTCATGACTTCACTATTCAGGAGTCTTCACTTGCACTGGAAAAATTTAGATAAACTTGAAAACCACTGTTCTCATCCAGGAGAAAACAGAAGACTTTGGATGGGTGAGAAAGAGCTTTTCCATCCTGCCAAGTTTTTTCAAGCTTCTGCAAATTTCCCTTAATCATGTTGAGTAGAAACTGAGACCTTTTGAAATGTTGCATGTCAAAAAAGAAAGCCAGGCCCCAGAATAACCAGCAGGTCTGAAATTAAGACTGTCAGCTGGGACATGGGATGCCCAATTCAGCTCCCCATGTTCCCAGTCTGCTGGGTTCCCCAGTAGTACTTGGCTGGCAACCTAGAGCGGAGCTTGTTTTTTCAAAGCAATGAATGCTCCCTCAGAGCTGGCCTCTAGGTTCCCAGGTCCCCTGCAAACTGCCAAAAAGCTTGGAATTTCAGGGCATAAGGCTCTGCCAATGGAGCTGAGAGGGGATGGTAGCCTTTGCACCCAATTGTCTTTAAGAAATGTGTTTATAAATTAAGTCGGCTCTAAGACCTGAATCCATCTCTGATTCCTACAGTAGAAAAAGACACACTGTATCGAATAGAAAAGTCAGCAAAGTGTTCTGATCACTTGGAAACAAATTCAGTCTTTAAGACATTGCAGGTTTGAAAGGACTGTCTGTGTTGCTTGTCTTTCACTTCGTGGCATAAAATATTGACGGAGTCCAAGTGAGCACAGGGGCATTAGCAGACCCTAAATTTACATGACAGAGAGAAAAGAAAAGATTTAAAAGCATGCAGCTCATTCGGTAAATGCAATTTCAGCAAGCAAAGTAAACATGAAAATGGGATGTGTGCATTTTACTCTGTACTAGGACATGCACCTGCAAGAAGCATTCACAGGGATGCAGATGTCATGAGTGGGGGTTTGGTATATTGTTTCCCAATGGTTTGGCACATCTTCACATTCAAGGCCACCGCCCATGCCTGTTAATTTTATTGAGAATGAAAGAACAGACATTCACCATGGCCATATAGGCTCAGAAGGAAGATAGAGGAAATCCTTTGATATTCAAAGTACTCAAGAATAAATAAAATAGATTTTGCTAAATTAGCAATGACTTATGAATAGAAATTATAAGAGTTAGCTTCTCTGGAGGCTTGTGATAGTAGTAAAACCGGTATCACAAAAGAATAAAACTTTATAATAGCCAGCATGCTCCTCCAAGACATTACAAGGTTGAACAGGGCTACAAGCACAGACCATGCTGCCAAGTGCTGTCATAATGAAACCAGCAAATACTAATCAAGGCAAGTATTTGCTTAACAAATAATTATGCAAAGTGGGTTCATTTCGCTTTTCATTCCTTGCTAAATTCTCTCCCTCAATGTCCTTCTGCCCGCTGAGCACCACAAGCCAACTCAGGCTGAGCATGAGCATAGGCAACTGTTGATTTTGAGTAGGTTGTCCTGCCATTAGCCCTCACTTGAGTTTGGGGGGCTGGGTCAGGCCATGCACTTGTGTATACTGTGGTGTTGACACAGGATGGGAAAACTCTGGACAATTCTGGCATTGCCGCTTTCCTTTTTTCTCTTTCTGACTTGATGAAGTATCACAGCTGAAGCCCCAGATACTCCAGATCCTCATGATTTTCAGACATTGACTCTTAGACATGCATCCCACCCTTCCCAAACTGTGACCTGCCTCCTCTGGGTGTGGGTTGGCTATTCACTGCTCCCTCTCCTCAGTCGGGCTGAAGTCTCAGGAAGCCAGGCACCCATCAGTGAGTTTAAGGGAAGTTCATCCCTATGCCATGTCCCCGTGAGTCCAGGCTTCATTTAGTCCTAATCCATCCCAGCCACACACAATGGCTAAGAGGCTTTTTATGTTTCAGTGTCTGGATTTCAACGTTGCTGCATGAGTTTCCCATTAAGGGGTCAAGAATAAAGTCCAGCTCATCTTCTGGGAGGGCTTGGCCCTTTGCTGGCCACTCCCTGGCAGAGCAGGACATGCTGTGGCTTGCCTTCTTTGGAAACCCCAGCCATCCTCAGGCGCAACAGGGTGAAATGAGGACAGTTAGCTTTATCTTTAAATTTCCTTGTTTTCTTGGGCAGCGGCCAGACCCTTTGTTTTTTGAATATAGTTGTTTGTGGTTTAATTTCCTTTGGATTGTTTTTTTTTAAAGTATTATTATACTAGCAAAAATTCAGCTGCTCCCTGAAATTATATAAGAGGCAGTGCAAAATGTCACTCAAACTAAATGGTTTTCCCATGAGACCTTACAAGGTAGTGCAGTAGATCTTGCACACCAACTGGGAAATTATGGTGTGCCACCTCTACAGGACAACTTGTCTTTAATGGCACTGATGGTCTAAGCCATACAAGAGAAAGCCAGAGAAAACAGGCTGCCATGGGCTCTTTGTCTACCCTTGTTCTGCCACACTCTGTTGAGGGCCCAGAACAGGGCATCATCCTGAGGACTGCCTGAGCTGCAGCTCTCAGACATATCTAGGGCAATTAATGTTTCCTTCTCGTCCTCTGTTAAGTCATTGTGGGTGAGATCTTTCCTTGGGAAAGATCATCAGCAATAAATTGTGGGAACATCTGGGAAGAAACTGAAGCTGCATTTGCAAAGGCAGAAGCAGAGGAAGTTGTTTCGATCTTATTGATATCTGTCAGTATCTGCAGGGAGGTGTCAGAGGACAGACCAGTCTCTGCTCAGAGGTGCTGAGCAATAGGACAAGAGGCAACAGGTAGAAACTGATGCACAGGAAGTCCCACCTGAATATGAGGAAGAACTTCTTTCTTGTCTGGGTGACCATGCACTGGAACAGCTTGCCCGGAGAGGATGTGGAGTCTCCCTCACTGGAGATTCTTCCGAACCATCTGGACACAATCCTGTGCCATGTGCTCTGGGATGATCTTGCTTGAGTAGGGAGGTTGGACCAGATGACCCACTGTGGTCTCTTCCAACCTGATCCATTCTGGAATTCTGTGAAGCCTTGACCACCTTGTCCTACCTTTGCACCACCTTCTGAACTATGCCAACACAACTGTTCATGAGACCATGCCATGGACTAGGTCAAGGAATAGATCCTGCTAATAATAACCATTTTTGTTTTCTGAATTATCTTTAACTTGCATCAGTTTCCTCTATTTGTTTCCTGTGTAGCCTCACAGACAGCTATGGGTGTCCACAGTCTGACAAGCAGTAAGTGCCCACAAGTTCAGGAGTAGGGCCCAAAAGCTGCTGAAGTTGGTTTATGAAGTTTGCATGCTGAATGTTTGCTTCAGCCTTGGAAAGGATCTGGTTTTAAGTGGCACCCAGTGGGACACCTAAGTAGCAGGCAAAGTAACTGTCATTCACACAAGAAAATCATCATGAAATAGTCATTTGCATACGCATATGTATGAAAAATGCACTTCACAGGCATAACTGTACAAGTGAGTTGTGTTCTGTTGAGCGCAGATGGCTTTGAAAAAGATTTAAGTGTGAGATGCAAAAGTCAACTCTGATTATCTCAAAAGAAACCAAACATAAGGACATAAAAAACCACTCTGACAAACAAACTTCATTACAGCATTCCTCCCGATCATTCTTCTAGTGTTTTACAAACTGATGGCCCTGCACTGCAGACCTACAGAAGGCAAAAACTCCCATGAATCTCAAAGAGAAGTGTTACAGAAGTTCAGTTTACAAGAACCATGCCAGAACAATATGAAAATCCCTTTTCCCACCACTGAAATGCAGCCACCTCTAGTATGCCAGATTTTTAGCAGCTCACATTTGGGCTACAGAAGACATTTCCCTTCCACAGCTGAGATTACAGTGAAAATACATTACTATACGAAGTAGGAACACTATCCCCCCTACATTGGTGCAGATATGAAATAGAAAGGGGGCCCAAGTTCTTCAGCTATGGGAATAGAAGCCCCTCCAGTGACACTGGGTTGCCCCTCCTGTATAACAGCAAATACCCATCTACTGTGACTTTTGGGTTTGAAAAGGTTTGCAGGTTTATGCTCCATGCCTGGACCAAGGTGTTGCCACTGTGCAACCCCTTTCCCACAGGCCTGCTCCTCCTAGGAAAGAAGCCAAGTTACATTTGAAGGTGTTAAGATCTAAATCCTAGGGGGAAACTTGAGAGCAGAGAAGGGGGCCAGCCTTTCTGGATAGACAGCATCTGCACACACACACAAAAGGAAAAAAAAGGCACCAGGTATTGCTGAGAAAGAAAGAGCCTCCATTTGGGAAACCTCCCTGTCCTCTGGATGTCTGTGCCTCCTGTTAAACACAGCTGTATTGCTGCACCCACAGCAGCAGGTTACTTCTGACTTTGTTTCCAATTAGTCTCAAAGAGTTCCTGTGGTGGAGATGGGTCTGTATCTGTGAGGGTCCCACAGTCCTCCAGGAGACATGTTCCCATTGATACCCTCCTGCTGACAAGGGCTGACCCTCCTAAACCAGGGTGCCTGCACCTTACCAGCTAAGTGGGGCTGCGTGGCAGTGACACAGCAACCCCCTGCTCACCCAGGGCTCATCTCTGCTCATTCAGCCTTTGCCGTCCCCCCTCTCAAAGGTAGGAGCATAGAATTTCCAGCTACAGTGAAATAACACCAAGTCCCCCTGCTAAGATTTCACCAGCAAACAATGCCCATCCTCCTTTTCTCCTTTCTTTGCTCTTCTGCTTCTCCTCTCCTGTTCCTCCCCAACTGTCTAAAAAGAACTGCTGCTTTTTTTACTGGGAAACAGTGAAGAAATAAAATGCCTGTGAGTTTCAGCAGGCAATGTATCATGGATTGTTTTTCCCAAGAGATAAAAGCTCCACCAGACTTATCCAGCAACCAGGCATCTTCTCAATTCACCCATGTGTCTGTCTGTATGTGCTGATGTGCATTTCCTGATAACTGCCTGCAAATAGGCAGATGCCCTTTGGGAGTGTAAGCCTCAGTGCCATTATCCTATTTGTTTGTACAGAAGCCAGATGAATCCCTGTGTTCCTCACTGGAGTAATTTAAACTGCATGCAAACTCAAGAGAAACTGAGAAACTTTCTGGTGGAAAAACACAGGCTTTAAAAGTCTCCCAGCCCAGATAACTAGAAAATTCCCTGGCCACTGAGAGAGCTGCTTAGAGCACTGCAAAATCATCATCCCCTTGCAGGAAATATGTTATTTTCTTTCTGGGGAGGGGAAAGGGGAAGCGAGTGCTGTGGTCAGGATTTAACCCTGCCCACGCTGCCCCGGATTTGTTGGCTGGTGAGGTTGGCAGGTCTCGCTGCTGTGTCTGCATGGTGCCTCCCAAAGTCACTTGGGTTGCCTTCCCCTCCTGCTCCCCAAAACCCTCTGTCCCTGCTGCGATGCTGCATCAGGATGGATAACCTGAGTCTCAGACATGCTCTGACATGGTCTGTTTTCAGGGAACAGGACAGCATATTCCCAAGTGATGCAGGATCCACACTTATCCCAGCCACACAGGCTGGGCAGGGCAGGGCTTCTTGCCTTCCCGGTGATTTTAACCAAAGCTGCCAAGTTTAACAGCGACACTGTTTTTTAACAAAGGCAGTGCCCACACAGTGTCCCTGCCTTGCAATCTGGAAGAGGAAAAGCATATTCAGAAAAGTCCAGAACAAGACAAGTGGAGGCTGCCTGCAGTTACTCAGTTTCTGTTCTTACGGTCTCTAAATGTAGATACAAAGCAGGGGATTGCACTGGGGCAGAAAGCAGACGGCAGTATAGAGCATTTGGCTTTGCACTGCTGTCAGCACAGCTGAATTCACCCAGTGGTATCTTCTGCAGGCGGACTCACAGGTGGGGTAAATAGCTGGAACTGAGCCTCTTCTCCCAGTGTTTGCTTCCCCACACCTCCCAGGTTCCTTTGTTTTAAACCAAAGGTTCCGATGAGTCAAAGTTAATATTTGCCCAGCACTTCCACTATATGAAGTACCCATATAAAGCACATAAGTATCATAATTAAAAGGCAGCACGCTCTTGCCTTGTTTGAACACGATACAACTTCTCACTAGGAAGGCAGGAGAAAAAAGGTGACAGCTGTGGATATTTCTTGATTTCCTAGGGGTTTCTCCAGATTCCCTGACATTTTAAACCTCCTTTTTTCATTATCTATGTATCTCTTTCATCCCTTCACATTCTATCTATCTTTTTTATTTCTTCACTGACCCTTAAATATATTGGTAAACACTGGGTCAATTGCAAAGCTATTGGGAAAGGTGGAAACTAGATTACTGCCTTGTTAATCACCTCCATGGGGTTTAGCTGTGGAAAACCGTTGCTTCTGCTTAGGAAGCAAATATCAGGTTTTCAGAGATGTTCCGTTTCCTTTGAGAGGAAATAGGCAATAAGAAATCCAGAGAGATGAGTCCTTGCTTGAATTTAATTATCGAGGAAAACATACTCCATCACTGGCATTTGGGAAGCTGGTTTTTTCTCATCTCCGCAATACTGACTAAGCCATGTTTTGTGGGCAGCCTCCCCGCATTTGGATTTGTTTTCTTTTGGCAGTCCTGATCCTGTTGGCTGACTAGGGAGCTTGGGCCCCTTTATTTGTACTAAAATGGCAAACGGGGGAAAAGGGGGGAGGGAATTTGCATCAATGGTAAATCACGATAAACCCTCCCTGCTCCTGCTTACTATTCTTGCCTTATGCACATTGTCCTGCAAACCCTTACAGGGGGTGGGGAGGACTGAACCCCAAGAAGCCACTGGGCTCCCACAAAGCCCCGAGCAGATCCAGCTTTGCAAAGCCACGGTCCCTGAGTCCTGCCTGCTCCCAAAGGTGCCCACATCCAATTTTAGCTGAATCTAGGAGATGTCCAGGCAGCTTGGAGGAGCTGGCAAAGCTGCAAGCACTAAACAGCCTCAAATGTTTTTGTTGAAGAACTTGGTTGTTTTAGTCTTAACTCTGAATCCATTCAGGAGAGCTCAGTGCCTGGCAGAATCAGGCCTATCTTTTCAAAAGCACTGTGTTTTGCCAGCATTTTGTGGTCAGCATATACAGAATAAAAAAAGGGAAATCCTGCAGTGGGGTGAAATGCAAAGAGAGGTTATTACCATAACATGCAGTAACGGTGCTTTTTAGGGGGAAGGTTGATTTTTGCTTTGAACATTGAAGAAATAGACTGAACAAGCTGTTTACCACATGAAACAAAGCCAAACTGGGATATTTTCAGGCCACTAAACCTGGATTTCAGACAGCCAACTTGGATTGACATACTGGATGAGCTACTGCCGATTGGCATGGAGAAGTGAGCAAAATATGCATCTGTCCTGGTGCCAACTTAGGCTAGGCTGCTGTTTTGTTTGGTGTCTAGAGAGCTGGTTTTCGTAATTAAACCAGCCTTCAAACCCTTTTTAAATAAAGCTGAAGAAAAGAGGAACTGAAAGGGATTCCTCTCGAGCGTGTGCACACTGCTCTAGCAACTCCTGCACCGGTTTCTGTGCAGTCCCTGAAAATGTTTCCTTTTTCTTCTTCNCCCAGCATGCCCCAACGTGCAACAGCACAGCAGGTCAGGGGCAGAGAAGAGCCATGACCCTGGGCTGAGCCAGGGAGACACGTCCATCTGCTCTTCCTCGGAGAGTTTCACCCCCAGAATCACAGGGGCTCCCCAGATTGTGCAGCAGCAGCAGGTCACTGTACCTGTGCACAGAACCATTGCAGCCAAACCAGCTGAACAGAGTACAAGATGCTCTGTTCTCTACCAGGAAAGGGCTGAGGGGTAAGGAGTGGCTTGGTTTTGGTTTTTCCCTTTGTTTTTTGTTCCCCCACAAACCCCACCCAATAGCAGAGCCTGCGGTCACTTTGATTATATTCACCTGGTGGAGTATGAATTACGCTATTTCTGTTAAACATTAAAAATTCTGAAACATTATTTTTGTTAAAGAAAGCACAGGTCTGGTGGGGAGAGATTAAGCCACATTCAAAATTTTTTCGGGCAAATAAAAATGTCATTTTAAATCCTGAAGAGAAGTGTGAAAACTGTAGCCAGTTGCTAAATATTAAAAGCCTGAGTGGAAAGGCATGGCAAGTAACTTGCCTGCAGCCATCGAGGTGGGTGGGAGGTTGGACAGCCCCCAGCTGTCACCCCAAGATGTCCCAGACCCCTCTCCAAGCTTGTAAGGTGTGACAATCAGCCAAGAAGTTTTGCCTCTTTAAAAAGTGTGAACATATAAGCGTAACTGCACACTTTGTCATGCCACGTTGTTATTTTAAGTCATAGATGTTTGGGCTTTAGGCTTTTATTTGCTGTTGTTGCTGAGCTGATTTTTTTTTAAAAAAAAGGCAGTTATGAATGGAACACTGGATGGGGAGGTTTTCCTTATTTTTGTCAATCTTTTCTTTCTTTTTAATAAAAACGTGATGTTTTTTAACTCCTTAGAATAGTGTTTGTTTTAAAATAAACACACTTTTTAGTAAAAGACTAAAAAAATCAAAGGCTGGAAATTTAGGGTGTTAACTGCACTTTGTTTTAGGAAAGGAAAGTAGAAAATTCTGAATACTTTTTAAATCTGAATTCTTTTAAAAAGAAATCATTAAACAGTATAATCCCACCTAAATCAATAACAGAAAAATTTTTCAACTCTTCTATTATTTTAGCATAGCATGTCGAGATCTGGGTAATTTACTATTTCAAATGACTCTAGCATATATGAAAAAAGTTGTTCAGCAAAACAAAATCTCATTAAGTCCCTTACAAAGACATTTTTTGCATAGGAAAATCACCAGCTGAATTTCTCCTCCCAGGGTTTTGATCATGAGGAATGCAGTTGAATCTCTGAGAATGAAATACAGTTAAAATCAGTTTCTGAGGGTCAGCATTCACAGCAATCTGCAAAAGTCCACGCTCAGCTCTGAGAGCTGGAATTTGCTTCATGCCATTTACAAACCTCCCTGCCATGCCTTGCAGCAGTGACCACTGTGAACTGGCTTTCACAACAAACAAGCTGACTTCCCAGCCAATCACTCGTCTTTACCTTACTCTCGGAAGGGCGGATATTTGAAGAGGGCTTGCCCCCTTGCTTTCATAAATTTTGCACCACTGCTTTCTCAGTACAGTGTAATTTTCCTGCTGGCATTTTTCCACCTAGGGATTTTTTTTTTTTTCAGTCCCCACTCACACAGATCTCCTGCCAAACTCTGGCTCCTATCTCAACAGTCTGGGCTTCCTATCGCTGCAGCAAAATGGCAGGACTCTTTGTGACAGATGACGAACATTTGTATTTAAGAGGATGACGGGGCAGCTATGGCAGAGGAGCTTTGCAGAAATAATAACTTGTCAAATTGCTGGCAACACTTCAAGTAAGCATTGCCTATTGTCAGAGCTGAGTTTTCTGAAATCTCCACTCTCCTGAAGTGAGATGGGCTGCAGCCTCACTAAGGACATCACTTCTATGGGATCATGGCCTTTAAGTGACAGGTTTTGAATATTGGGACTGCCAGTACTTTTCCTGGGACATATTTAGGGTGGGTTGTGCTGGGTGATGGCTCAGAAGTCCAGTGTGCACAAAGCAGTCACGGGAGCAGCCATGCTGCAGGATTGCCCCATGTAGCTTTGCTGGGGCTTGCTCACACCCATCTAGAGCAGTGCAGAAGTCCAAACAGCTGTCCAGGATCAGCACTCCCAGCTCAGGAAGGATGAAGAGCAGGACTATGGTCTGTGGGGAACAGACAGGAGGGCAACAGGCACCCTACAGTGGTCATGAGCTTCCTTCAGAGTTAACCCGGGTGCTATGATTACTCCAGCAACTCTGCAAAGTCACGTGCAAGAACCAGCCCCCATATGGTGTTTCATTATCAGCTGTGTATTGCCAAGACAGCATTTATTTTGTGCTTCTGGGAACTGAGGTGCTCTCCTGACAACTTGTGATTGGAGGGAAGCAGACAGGGTAGAGGGAATGAAGGTAATGAGAACATAGTGGGAAAGATCTTTCTGTTTGGGGGAATTATCAGCATTCAAGTGACTGCTTTGTTCATCTCAGAGAAGTATATACACACTGGTCCATAAGAAGGTGAATACGGACTGTGCATTGACTCAGGATGGACAACAAGGCTGTGTGTGAAGATGCAAATGGCGTTACAGCATCATCTGAGTCAAAACCTAAGCCAACATGGAAGGAGATTAGCCCAAATACCTGTGCTTGTCCTCCCGGAGACAGTTTCTCACAGGCAGGAGCACAGTTCAGCACAAAGACTTCCCAAGCCCTCCTCTCAGCCCTGGCTATGACTGATGTTTTCCCAGCCACAGCTTGACCTCATTACTGTCCAGGAGATCTGAAGCATTTGCAGCTGACCTTCCAAATGCAGGTTTCATTTAGAGCCAGAAGACTTATTCCTGCTTTTGGCTTCTTTCCTTGGAATCCCCATTCAGTCTGAAATCCCAGTTCCCAGCCCACCATACATGATGACTGCGAGCAAAGCACAGACACATAGGGTGGCTGCATTTGTCCCTCTGCCGAGGGACCAGAGCTCTGCCAAGCCTCTGCAGCTGTCCCTTGGCCATTGTTGCTCAGTCAGCCCTTTGTCACTGGCCTGGGGACAGCAAATCAAGCAGGTGGGAGATAAGAACAGAGAGAAGAAAAGAAAGAGAGGGAAAGAGAACCCACATATCCAGCCATTGGTACCATGGGAAAGCTGGCTTCCTCAAGTCCCTACCCAAAAAAACCTGTGAAATAAATCACTGTGAGGTGTTTGTGGTGAGCACAGTTAAAATTAGTGGACCCATGTGCTTTAAAGAATTTGACATCAGTTTTTTTCACAGAAAATATATTTGTGCTCACTTTTTGTGTGACTGGAGGGATGTGCAAATAGAAGCTTCTGTGGGCATAATAGCTGCCTGCATTGAGCATGTCACTAAGCATTTTGCTCACAAAAAGACCAGTTTATCCATAAAACAGCCCAGAGATAACACATTTCATGTGGTCCCATTTATATTCCCTCAACAGTCCTTTGACTGGCATACATGAAAATACCAGGTGTCTCAGAATCAATAACACCTTCTTGGCACTAAAAAGTCCTGAACTCAACCAAAACTGTCTTTTTGATGACCAGTTGGACAACTATAAACTTGTGGGAAATGTTTTGATGTCTTGCCAGGAACAGATAATTTTTCTTTACTTGTTGATGTCTTTGATATTGTATTGGGATATCAAGAACTTTTTTCTTTCTAAGACTTTGAGAAAAACAGGTCTTGTTTTTAGACTCTCACAATATGTCCTGCAGGGATTAAAATAAAAGTTGTTTATAATCTATTGCTTCCTGCATTGAAAGGGCTTGCAGAGTCTGCCAGAAAACACTGTACTCTGCTGCTATTGCCACTGTGGGTTTTTTCACATAGTAATTTCACCTAAGGCCAGGCTGCAGAATCAATACCCATGGTTCATAGCAAATTATTAAGAGAGTTATCTCAGGATTACCTTGTTCCTGTATACAGGACAAGTTCTCCTTAGCAACACTTAAGACATTTTGGTTCTTGACCAAAACAGTGTTTTGCTGCTCTGATTTTCATGAAGTTCTTACTTTTCCTATACACACAAACCCCAAAAACTAGACCTACTCAATTTCAGCAATCGGATGTAAATCAGCTGATGGTAGCAGACAGCAAACTTGTTTGCAGGCTCAATGGTCCATTATCTGAAAGGATAACAAGAGTAGTCCAAATCCAGTAGACAAATCAGCAACATGAAATTAACTTTGCTACAACCAAAAACAAAGATGCCCTTCACAACAGATCATTGTAGATGTGCCCAGAGGCTTTGAACTTAAACAAATAATAGAAGCTGTAAAATATTTTTTTCTTATTAAAAATCCCCCATTTTTTCCCCAAAATATCAGCATGTCTACCATTTTTTTTTTTCTTTTTCTGTGAATACATAGTCCTGGTATCAATTTTGGATGATGTGAACCATAACCCCAAAAACCTTAAATGACTGCTCACATCTGTATGACTTCCCTTGACTTGAAAGGGCCAGAAATGCAAATGAATTAATTCACAGTATGAGCTTGATGCAGAAAAATGTTGTTTACTTCAGTATGTTTTGAACAGTTCATGGTTACCCCCTACTTTGAAAAAAAAAGGCAAAAGCCATATGACAACCAGAAAAAACTTCAAGACCTTTTAGCAACTACTGAAATTAACCTGATGAACCCAACTCTTGCCACAGGCAAGGTAAACAAATTGACCCTATGACTTACACATAGCTCTGCTTCTCAGGGAAGTGGAGGATCACTGGCATCAGGAGCTTCAACAGGAAAACTGAAGCTCTGTTTGCTCACACAACAGTTCTCTTCAAAAGTGAAAGATGAAATAAAATGGCATTAAGTAATCAGCACAGCGAGGGCATTTCCATTTTAATCTACAAATCTGCCTAAGTTGCTTTGACTTTGTCTTTGCGGCAGAATTTTTCTGGGTGTGGCATTCTTGAGTTTAAGTCTCCAAAGTCTTAAGCAGTGCTTTAGTTTAACTGTACAGTTGTGCCAACAACCCTTTTGGGATGCATCAGGTGATGAGCTATGTCCCACAGAGTTGAGCATTGTATTGAGGTATTTTCCAAGCTATTGTGGGATACTTTTTCCTTGATCTGGCTGCAAAAGACTAACAAACCAGAAATCTCTGGTTTGACATGTCCTTCCTTCCAGCAAGTACCCAGTTGATCAAGCTGTTTACCTTCGTGCATCTCTCTGAACATGAGCACTGGGTATGTGATGATTTGATGATTTGATATTTCAGCCCTACCTTCTAACCTTGAGAAGACAGTGCTGGGTCTTGCCTAGCATTTCACACAGGCAGAGCAAAGACATTTGACCTAGGTTTCACCAGCTGAGGACACCCCAGTGCTGACTTGTTCTGGACCAGAACAACACACGCAGAATAGTAGGACTGCATTAGCCTGCACCTTTGTGTTGATCTGCTGTGACTGTGAAACTATGGGAAGCCCCACGACACCCCAGTGGGATAAGCCATTATCCATGAGGATCTGACCATCCCAGAACAGCCATGGTTGGGGGCTAAGTTGTCTGGTGTGGGCAAACTGCCTCCTCTTGTGTAGTCATGATGACCTGTTAGGCAGCTTATTGCTATGGCTTACTGGCAGGGTATGTTGCTGAATTAAGAGCAGGAATAGAAAGAGTGATGTTCCTGAAGTGTACTGGAGCAGCTGACAGCATTAGTGTGTCCAGCATTTGTCTTCCACCAGCTCACAAAGTATGTCTGAAACAGAAAGGACAATACAGCTTCGTTATTGCAGGCATGACCCTAGCCCCAGTAGATATCCACATTCATAATGCAAGGATCTCTGGTAAAGAGTGTAATTTCAGGATATTCTGGCATTTATTCAGTCCTGAAAAAGGAGATTTATCTCTCTTCTGAGCTGTAACTGTCTGCATCTTTTGCTGGTCTAGAGCTAGCCAAATTTCTGTAGCCACACTTTGAACTGGAAGTCAGGTTTAACTGCATCCTAAAGAGACATGTGAATTGTACTCATGCAAATGAATAAATGTAAACCATATAAATTTCAACATGGCTATAGGCTGTACATTCAGTCAGCTGAAAATACCATGTTTCTCTGTACTGCCTCACCTGGGACCCACTCTGCCTGTCGTGTACAAAGGGTTTCACCATGTGCTACATCCACAGGGGCAATGGAGGGAGAACTTCCCACAGCAATGAGCTGAATAGTATCCTGGCTTGCATAACATTATTCTAGGCATCTGCAAGTGCACCTTCTGCAGCAGGGACCCATTCACAGAAAGCAGGAAGGTCAAGGGGGATTTGTTCTTTCCTCTGCTTTCTTTGTGCTGAAAAATGAGAGCAGCACGATCCACGTGAAACTACTGTCAAGAGGTTTTGTGTAAAGCTTTGGTATCATCTTCCCATCCTCCCCCCACCCCTGTAAGCAGGTGATCCATTTAGAACTCATACCAATATGTCCAGCCTAGATTTCACCGTGTGGAGAAGAAACTGGGTAAAAGCCACCATGGTATTACCTTGGGTGTCAACAGGCCATTTCCTCAGGGCTGTAACAGTGAGGGTTACTCTCCTTGCTCACTCATATGCCTGCGAGTGGCACATGTGGGTGCAGGGTCTAGCCAGAGCTGGCTACAGACCCCCATTTGTGTGCCCAGCTCCCATCTATAGCTTGGTGAACAATACACACCTTCACATCTTAAACCAGGACTTGTACAGCTATTTTGCCATGCACAAACATTCTCATTTTTCTCCTGTTTGTGTTTTTGCTGCACTCTCAGCATTGGTTTTCCATTATTAATGTCCCTCAGTCACACTGGTAATAGCTAGGTTTCTTCCCCACAGATGTATTTTTCTCCTCTCCCCAGAGGATTTGTGGGCACAGTGAGGCAGGGAGCAGAGCAGTGAGAAGCCTTCATAAATCAGGATACTGAATGAGCTGTTCCCAAGGCAAAGGCGATGACTGTTGCCCTATCATATAAAATAGATAATTTAGACCATGATATGTAGGGTTTGTTTCATAGGCTGGAGTTATCTTCAGGAATTAATATTCCAGTTGTATATAAAGCCCATCGACCTGCTGAGAAAAGAGGGTTTTTTTAAAAAATACATTTCATCGTATAATATTTACATTTGCTTTACATTGTTATAGACTTACTATTTGGCAGCTGAGACTTTTGAATAGTTCTGTTTTTCTTCTTTTTGTGAAAGCTAAAGAGATCCTCTCAGATTTGGAAGGGTCAGGAGTTGACCTATTGTCTCTAGTTGCCAAGTCCATGTACAGGATATTTTCACAAGCAAATGTCTTAGTAAAGTTGTTTTAAAAGGAAAAAGAAAAAAAAAAGTAGAAGTGACTGGAGCCCAGCACCCAGTGATACAAATACATGCAGCTCAGCAGAGGGGTGAGCAGCCCCTCGGTGAGAAACCTCAGGGCAGCTCTAAGGCCATGAGTAACCCCTGCCACGGCCATGCCTTGGCAGCCAGAAGCCATGAGTCAGCCCCCCTCTTCCAAATTATAAGGGGGAGGTTGGTTTAAGTGTCCTTAGGCTTTAAAAATAATAATACATGTGGGGTTTTCTTTTTTGCCCGCCTTTCTGATGTTTGAACCCTTGTCTCTACATTCTGCTCATGTTTTCCCATTTCTCTCAAAGTTACATCTTTTTTAATGTTTAACTGAAAGCTGAGGTTCTCATCTAATCACTTCGCTCCGGGAGCTGGAGCTTAACAAACAATAAATATCACAAGCCTGGCAAGGAGCTCTGAGAGCTCTCTGGTGATTGCTGCAATAACAAGCTTGGATGTTTATGCAGTGTAGAAAATAGATGCAGTGAGAAAACAAGCTTCAGTTTCAAGATATAAATCTTCCCCATTGTGAGAAATAGATTCAAAGAGATGTTTGTTTTAATTAATAGTTGCAGAATGGTGAATAATTGGGATAAAATAACAGGCCCAAACCTTCACCTAAATCCTAGAAGAAAAAAAATAAAAAACCAAAACCAGACATTGCGAACTTCTTTGAGGATATGAAATTTCCAGCTAGCTTGTGGCTAAACATTTTCAAGCAAGAACTTATAGACTTTTAGACTCCTAAATTCAGTTTTAAAGAAGTGTCCTGATTTTAAATCATTTAAGATCCTCTATATAGATTTAGGAAATCTAACATAAGGCTTTATTCTGAAAAAGTATACCTTGGTGTCTTTCATAAATATATATTTTATATTCAGAGAGAGAGAGTGTGAGAGAGATATACACATCTCTAAAATTCCTGGCATCAGATTTGACTTGGCAGTGAAAAAAATATATGTGAAGAGGTTTATGAAAAATAAATCTTTGCATTCCTCTAGCACCTTTCACCTGGTATCTCAAAGCAGTTTACTCCAAGGAAGAATTATCCATATAGGGATATATTTTTAGCGCTGCTCAACCCTAGAGGGAACTGTAGCATGGAGTGGTCCAGTGACTTGTTTCAGGTTGTCCTAGTGCCTACAATGGGTTTTCTGACCTGGCCCAAGCTAAAGAGTGCAGTCCAACTCCTCTGTCCTCGCTGCCACTCTCCCCATCACCTTTCCCCCTGCTCCTGCCGAAATACAGTGTGAAAGCCCTGTGGGCTGCTGATCCTGCTGCTGCCCCCCAGCACCTTCATTTATCCATATTTCTTGCATCCTATCTCGCTATGCATTTTGGAAAATGCAACCCTGACCCCAAAGAGTTTAGGGGGTAAATAGACACGATTTTATGTGTGGGTGAGAGAAACGCAAAGAAAAGCATTGTCCTGCCAACACCCCCTGATCACTGCTTATGTGTTTTATCTCTCTCCCTCATTCTTTATCTGTTTTGTTTGTTTAGATTATATACTTTCCAGGCTGGGGATCCTGCCTCCTTTTTCTGCCTTTACAACACCTACCACTGTAAGGCCCCAAAGCTGGTTGGAGCTCTGTGCTGCTACCACAGTACAAACAATAATAAATAAAACCAGGACTGTGAAGAGATTATAATTAGAGCTGTGCAAAACTCAGCAGTTTTGGTTTGCATCGGTTCCTCCCTGCTGAGTCTACATTGTGTTTTGGATTTGTATGCAAAAAAACCCCAAAGCAAAACTCCTGAAGTGCCAAGTGTGGCTGGGTCTAGGCTCAAAATCATGCACAAACCAGGGTGCTTTTAATGGTTCCTGCTTGAAATTTTAAATCTGCCAAGGTTCAATCTAGGTTTACTGAAAGGTTCTTGAACCTTTGCAGAATTTGGGGACCAGCAAAGTTTTTGGTTTCATTACAAAACTCTCAGCTCTACTTAACATACTAATTGCCATACCATGCTGCCCTGTGGCTAACAAGAGGATTTAATCTTCCCCAGCTGCCTGTGAAGATCCACTCATAAGCACCAGGTCTGGATTTCATCCAGAGTAGATGTAGGTGGGGCTCCACCTCGTGCTACCAGGGTATAGAAGAGTTTGTAAATATCTGGTTGCCCATAAATACGTCATACAAAACTATTTTGAATCAAGCCACTTCCACTCTGTGCCTGTGATAAAGAGCAGCAGGCAGCTAGTGCAAAGCTGTTGCCAGGGGCGAGGAGATGCAGACATTCCCCCCATCACCAGGGGAGGAGGGAGACACCAAATTTAACTTGCCCATTCCAGTGCTATGTCCTGGTGCTCCTACCAGTGCATCCAACAACTCAGGAAGTAGAGACCTCCTGTCTCCTGGCTTGCAGGTCTCCCTGACTTCTACACAGGCTGTGCAAGCAATGCTGGCTCTGAGGCACCCATGCTGTCCTGCAAGACCACGAGTGCTTTTGGCATATGCTAAGTGTTTGAACTAGAGCTGGCAGGAGCTTTTGTATCAAAATGTGTCTTCCCGGGCAAAATCTGCAAGATCTGCTGTATTTCAAGATATCGTGTTGATTTTGATCATCTTTTCAGGCATAGTAAGTAAAAAGAAGTGAAGATTTGAATGGAGGTATTTCAGTGTTTTCAAAATTAAAGAAGGAGGAGGAGAGGCATGTATTTCACAGTGATTTTTTGTCTTCAAGAAATCATTAGTAAATAATAAAGGGAAAAAATGAGATTGCATGGCAAAGAGGTTGCTTGCTTTTACCCAGGTTTGACATGGTCTAGGGGTCTGAGGCTTTTCTTTAATCTTTTCGCAGGATAGAAAATCCACATTCTTATTAACAGTAATTAAAACCTCAATTAAAAGCTCAGATTCCTAGGGAAAAAAAAAAAAAAACCAAAAACAATGGTGAACTTTGCCATGGACATTTCATTTGACTATACCAGAGGCAAGGGAAAGAAGGGTGAGGAACCCCATTTTTTTTTGTAGGGTGCACAGCTGGAATCCAGCATAAGACCCTCTTCACTTAGGGCTTTTGATTTTTCCCTCTGTTCCTGTGTTACCTGCAAGCAGTAAAAGTAATTTAATCATGGAGGAGGAGGCATTCATGGCCTTGGGATTCAGACTGGAGGCAGCATGGGTAGTCCTTGCTGTGCTGCACAGCTGTCCTGGGCTTTTCCCTGACTCCAGCCAAGGCTGGACTGCAGAGCTCTGTAGCACAGGGAGGGCAGGAGGGTGCAGCTGCCCTTTCAGCACCAGCAGGGCTTAAGCATGTTCTTTCATCCCAGTTTCAGGGCTGGGCATGCAGTGAAGGAAGCCAAGCACAGTAGCCAGGCAGCCAAAATCAGTCTCAGTGTCATGGATTCATGGTGACGGTCAGTTTTGGTTTACAAGAAGGCAAGCACCCAGTCACGGCTGGCATTTTTAATATGTATCAAAACACAGAAATGAAAACTTTAAAACAAACTTGTTTTCTTTCTCACTGATGACTGGTTCCATATGGAGTTAAACAAGCCTGCTTTGAAGGGGCAAGAAACACTGGAACAACAAATAACCAAGGCATTTTTAAATATGGCTTAGACATATAGATTATATTGAATTGGTAAATCAAAGTAATAGTTCATGGTGAATAAAAGTAAAGCAAAGGTTGAACTTGATGATCTTGGAGGTCTTTTTTCCACCTTAATGATTCTATGATTCTATTATAAGTAGAGGTGATGCTAAGCAATTAAATCTGTGGGGTTCTCAGTAGTCCCAACTGGTACCTATTTTATAATAAATTTTAGTTTATTCCTACCACATTACTGGTTTTGAGTTTATTGACCTGAAAAATATATGCTTTCCATCATGGCAGAAAATTGCTTAAAGATCACCATGGCTTTCCATTTCTACCTCTAGAACCTCAACAAAGCCAGTAACCCAAAATCTTAATTAAACTGCAGCACTAGTTTATTTTACAAAATGCTGGGACAGTGAAATATCACCAGGCCATTCTCATATTCCTACACCTCCATGTTCATGTTAATACATGTCCCTTTTTATTGTTGCACTTTTTGTCTGCAATGATATGTGAAAAAGAAGAAACATGCTAAAGAAAAATAATATATATAACATCCTTTTCCCCAGCAGTATTCCCTGCAGTATAATGCTAAAGAGTTGTAAAAGAGATAGTAGACATACCTGACTTTTTTTCCCCCCTTAATTAACAGCACAGTGCCTTGCAACAGAAAACTGAAGCAGGTTTCTGCTGACTTAGCATATGCCTCACGAGGAAGAAATCTATCTGGCAATTATGGCTTTGCGTCTCCCGCCCTGGCTCCTGTTGTTTGTTTAAGACACTGGTACTTCTGCCACAGGCTTCTTACAGCTGTCCTGTCAATGCCAGCTTTCATAGGTAATCCATCTAACTCAGCAGAGTTCAAATAAGACACCTCCCTTTCTTTACTTTAATTAATGCTTTATTTCAGTCTCCCTGGGGGATGTAGCCATGCTGATTTTTCAAAATTCTTGGTTATTTTTCAAGCACAAAGGAAATGGAAAATGTTCACCATTGAAATTCTGGATTTGGAAAATCTTCTTTGCTCAGTCTTCTATTCTCAGTCAGTGTTTTAAATGCCCATGGACCTCTCTTTAGCTACATAACATTATGCAACAAATTCTCTAGCGTGGAAAGGAGAAAAAGACAAATCCAGTCAAATTCATTCCTCCTGCAATCTCTTCGGATGCTCTGCACACACAGTACTGTAGCTATAGCCAGTTTATGCACTGATTTATGCTGTCACACGCCACTTATTGTTCAGACCCTTTCAGGTGCTGAGCAATCTCAGCTCAAGTCGTGATCCATTTCTTGCTGCGTAGTTGTTTTTCCTGCACCATTTGTGCCTGTGGCTTTTGCTGACCTAGGATGAAATGCTGTGGCTTGGTGTTACTGAACAGACAGACAGACACCCTCAACATCAGGTCACTGTGGACACAAAACTGGACAAGGCAGCCCAGAGTTCCCCCATCCAAGGTGACTTTTTCAAGAACTCATTAAAAATTTGCATGTGGCAGTGCTATTATCAGGCTTGGTATACACAAGCAAGCTAATAAAATCTGTCAAATGACAGATAAGCCAGACAGGCTAAAACCAAATGGTTCAGCATGGTTGAGTCAGTAAGAATCAAGAACTGCTACATCTTCAATCAGCACTGTGTGATAATATTTTACTTGCTTTGGGTTTCAGTGTTTTAATGAGGAAACAGTGGTGTTTTGTAATCCTCTCTATTTAAATACGTAACACCACATTGTGCTTCTGTAGCTTCTTCCTCAAATTGCCTCGTGTGGGTTATGCAAGTCTTGCAGCATCCTTCAAAGGGTGTGGGAGTTTCAGTGAACACGTTATATAAAGGTGACCCTAGAGACTTGTCCCATGCCCAGCAGAGGAGAAAGAAGTGTAGAAGTTTTCATTCACACTGTTCAACAGCTCATAGTATGAAGGTACAGTTTACACTGTCCAAGACTCTTTTGAGTTAGCTTCTGTCAAGCTTCATTCCCCACTTTCACTGAAAGAGGGTTCATCAAATGGGGGCCCAGGCACAGGTTCCCTTCACACAATGAAAGGCATGCTGTAGGCTCGGTTCTTCTGACATCAGCACAAATCTGCACACAGACCAACCCTTATTTTTGCTACAGGGTTTGGCTAAAATGGTATGCTGATTCTTTCCCAGGGCTGAAAATAGAGGCCCAGACAGTGGCCTCCCAGTGACACCTCTGATCTCTAGACAATCATTCTTTTGCTTCCTGATTACTTTGTTTTTTCCAGCATGACCACCATGCCATACTTTCAGCCTCGTTCTGCCATGTCCATGTCAATCCTCAAAGAGCCAACAGTAGGAAAGGGAAAGGACCACCACCATCTTTTCTCCTCCGGTCCTCTTCCAACAGGGACTGATCTTTTTCCAATACAGCTTCCTTCCTTTCTGCAGCCAGCATTTCAGCCCCCATATTAGATGACTCTCACCTTTTGTAGGTCTGTGTCTTCTGTTTTATACCAAGATTCAAACCTACCCAATTTCAAGTGATTTCATGTCAGAAAGATAACAAATGGCAGATTATTTGAAAAAGTGGCTGATTATTTGATCCATGTGGTCAACAAATATTGATGAGGCTCATCCAGGAAGTAACTTGTTGTCAGTGCAAGAAGGCTGTGCTGGGGTGTAGACTGGATCTTGGGTTTATGAGGTCCTCGTTGAGTCCTACAAGAACTGCCTGGAACTTTGCTAGTACCTACATGTCTTGCTATCTAGATTGCCATCGCCATAATGCCTATGCTCCTCCCAATAACAACACTCCCTCTCTCCCTCTCACCTTGCCTTTCTTGCCAATCTATAAGTAAAGATGGACTGATAATTTGAAGCAAGGCTTTGTGTGTGAGTGTGTGTGCGAGTGTCGATGGAGGGCGGTTGTGTATCAACACCCGTGATAAATCATATGAATGTTACCTTGTCATACACAATCCATCAGCTGTGCTAAGTAGATCCTACCTGAACTAGATGTCAGGTGAGTAGGGCTGGATGAAGGGAATTCTCCCACTGATTTCAGTACCGGTATGTAATCCTTGCAACTAAGCTGAAAAAGAAACAAGCAACTGCTGCACAGCCCAAAGCGTCCTGCCCCTTACAGGAACTGGTGAATCCTATCTAGCCATGAGGCTGATGTGGTTTAGATGTTGTTCTCAAGGAGGAGATTTAATTGAGCTTAAAAAAAAGCCAAAGTAAAGGCAAAACAATCAGAGCACAGAAAGCTTGACACCATCTCTTCAAAGGATTAGGTGAGATGCAAACACAAAGTTCATCACACCCATCTAAAATGCTGAGTTAGTGCACCGGTCTAGTGAAAGGCTAAGGTCACTTATTTCTCAGTGCTCCTTTGGCACTGTTTAAATACTCAGTACTGCTTTTTCTATTTATTGTTTCTCTCTGTCCAGTATTGTTCAGAGATTTAAAAATTAAATTAATCAGCATCTTGGAGCATAAGTTCCAAGGTCGCTTTATTGTGAAATTACCGTGTGACTCACAGAGGCTGCAGATCCACCTTTGAGGCTGGACTGGCTTTGTTATTTCTGTCTGTTGTTTCTTTCCATGCTGGTTTTGCAGCAGGACTTGTAGCCACACAATGCAATGAGCTGAGAAATGGCAGTGCGTCATCCAGGGTGTGGCTGAAGAGCAATGTCGCAAAGAGAGATGGCAAGATTACAGGGAGGATCTGAGCAGGATCTGGAGGAGGGTGAAGAACAAAATGTCCTGCAACAATAAAAATAACCATTTATGTATGTCAATCAGAAGACAGAGAGTTCTGCAAAGTCTAATTTACCTACTGAGGGAAATCGGGGAGAGGGGGGAAACCCAAAATGTTTCGAAGCACTGGCCGCAGACGCAAAGACAAGCAGGTGCATGTACAAATAGCTAAAATGAGACAAACTCTCACAATAGTTCCAGCACAGCCACCAGCTGAGTGCTCTTGGCGTGGGAAGTTACCGTTGGGTCCACTCAAATAGTGGCATCACTTGAATTTCTTCAGCCAGAAACAAGTACTTCTGTGAGCAGGAGAAATTATGCTGCCTGGTTTCCTGTGACTCTGTATTTTGTGGTTGATTATCCGAGGCTAATAAGGGGCAAGAGCTGAATAAAGCTTTTCCTGTGGTCAGGGCATCCTGTGTGGATTCTCCGGGGTCTAATAATACAGTTCACCTTCCTCTTCTGCCCTTCCTTCGATGAGGCACTAATTTGGATGTCTGTCTTCTGCACAAGTGCCAGACTTTCTGAAATCTGTCTGAACTTTTTATCATTAAGGACTCTCTGGCAAATGTCTGAAGTTGGCCAACTTACTTCAAAGCCGCTGTGGCAATATATACACAGATACATCATCAGCTAAACCTCGTTTGTTTAGGAAGCGAGGATTCATTTTTAAAATATAAATCACACCTTCCCCAAAGCAGTAACACATAATCTGCATGCTGACCAGGCCTGCTTTAGAAACCCAGGGCTCAACTCTTGATAGTTGCTTAGTAATTAAGCAAGCAGCATCTTACACCAGAGGCAGCAACCACAGACACGGGTCTTACTGTGGAGGTTCATCAGTGCAACTGTGGCATGGGAAATATAAAAATATAATGCTCACTGAAACGGTACCAACAGGAAATAACCCAGGAATCAAGTCAAGAGGGATAGACCTTTATGTTTTCATTTAAACAGGAAAGGTAGATGGAAACCAAAATAAATGAAGCTATACTTAAAATAAAGATTACTGTATTCTAGGCCAACAAAGGTTGTAACACCTGACCTAAGAATGGGTGGGGATGTTTGGGATAAAGGAAGGGAGGCCTGGAAAATTGTGGAGTTATCTAGATAAGTTTCATGGAATGAAAATAAACAACCAGTATCTGCTAAGAGGTACATGGAATAAGTCAAACATGACAGTCTGGTGGTTTATATATTTTTTGGTGTTCATGAAGAATTGGGTCTGCCAGAACAACAGGCTATCATGGAAGAGGGCTTTATTTAGCTTCTACTCATATACCTGTTCACCTGACTTTTGAGGTTACTGGCAAAAGCTCCCATGGACCAAAGCTGGTCTTTCTGTGCTGTTTGCACCCTCAGCAGAATGAAACGAGGTGCTGCTTGGCTCAGTGTTGGGGCAGGGATTGCTGGCAGTTGACTGGGAGACATTGACGTACCACAGTGAGATGTTTCCCTGTGTACGTGCCACCTGGCAATGTTGCTTTGGGAATACAGCATCATTTTAGAATTGAGGCCAATTCCAAATCTGTTACAACGCATCCTAAAAACAGTCAGTAAATGGGAGGCTGTTCATCAAAGCCCTCTTGTTGCTTAAGAGACACAAGCTGCTAGTTCCCTGCTAATATGAATGTCAAAGTAATTTCAAGAAGAATGTCATGATAGATGACAATTATTTCTCCTCAGAGACTTGAAAAAATGGTGGTGTAGATGTATTTCTGAGCATATGTGTGTAGGAGTACTTTAGGAGACTTCAAAAGCTTATCCTAAAGGTATAGTCCTGCAAACTGTTGACCATTCTGGCTCCACTCCAGCAAAGCACTTAAATATTTGGTGAACTCAGCAAGACTCTTCACATGCTTCAAGCTAACACATCCATAAGCACTTCGTTGGACCAGGCTCAGAGGCTGCACTAGAGCCAGACCTTTCACAAGAGAAATTTCCCTGAGCTGGTTGCAGTCTCTGGCTGGTGTGGCCATTTGCTTCCTCACAGACAGCTACCAACAGGCTATATCAACATTAGTACTGCAGCCTTGCTGAAGGGAAAAAAAGGTTTCAGTGGATTCAGCATTTCACCCCAGTGAAATTTCTCTTAACAAGACAAGCAAGGTGAGAGGGAGGCAGTTTTGCATGCAGTGCTGTAGAGAAAAGATTTCCTTTCCTAGATTCAGCAGTCTCTGGACAGCAATAAATTCACATGCTAAAAAATAAAGTGATTCCTAAAATAAGCAGTTCAGGCTTCGAACCATACAATAGGCAATTAGTTTGAATAATTGGGTGTAACTCTAGGCAGAGAGAAGCTATAAGACCAGATGTGCATATAAAGCTAAACATAGGCTTTACAGGATCTAATCAAATCAGTCCACCATCTGGAATGAGAAGAAAAATCGTGTGACAGACCTGGTCAATATGAGGAAATGGCACAAATTTCTGGATAACGAGCTTAAGCTAAATCAATATGTCACATGAGTCAGAAATGGAAGCAACCATAAAGTGGATTGCACTAGTTCAACTAAATCACATCTGATTTTACTAAATTAATACCATTTTCTCCTACAAACTAGACCTTAGGTGACCTATCACAAATAACAAGCTGGGAATATTCAGAAACAAGTACATGCAGGTAGAATAGCTCATGGCAGACTAAGGTTCATATACTCTCTTCTATCCACACAAAATAAATCTTACCCTTCAAAAGACTTTTCCAAGCAGTTGGTGTTAAAGCCCTCCAATCAGGTGTTTATAAGTCAGAGCTGCAGCGAGTGGATCCTGCTTCATTTATAGCTACCTAGGGAGACAGAAGCTGCAGCAAAGGCTGGAAACAGAGGAAATGGTCTGCATGGTGGTAAACCCCAGAGCTCAGCATTGGGCCACTGCTACAGAAGGAGTGTTCAGTGGGCTGAGCTGAGGACTCTGGTGGTTGGGAAACCCTGGCTGGGACACTGTGTTTGCACAGCCACAGCATCTCTGGCCCCAAACGTGGTTGACTTTGTGGTGTCAGCTGGAAAATATCAAATACAATGCAGAGACAGTGGGAATGTTCTTGTTCACCTCCTGTGTTCCACTGGGCTTTGGCGGTTCCTGGTCACTTGGGCTTACGTTTCCACTTTGTTGTGGGATGAGGTCTGCATGTCAAGGAGAAGTCTGGATGTCTTGTGGGCCTTCCAGAACCAAAGCACCCCTCATGCAGTGGCTCCAACAGCAGGGGATGGGGCTCAACTATGCAGTGTCTCTTCCATCCTCTGCTCCTGCTACGACACCTTGGGCTGTCCTGTGGGCACAGCTTCACAGGTTTCTGCACTTAAGTGAGGCAAACAGGAAGCCAAACTCAATCCAGCTTAACCAAAAGCAGAACTTGCTGTTGCTCCATGACATTTTGATTAGCAACACAAATTGAGCTGTCTTCTCTCCCTCCTTCATTTCGTGCTGCATCCCTGGTTCCAGCAGCCCAGACATGATGCAGACAATGGCATGAAGGCCGTAGTGCTCAGCCATGTTGATCAGCCCATGTAGGACTGCTCCAGGGAGGGAGAGAGCAGAACCTTAAGGAGGTGACAGCAAATTTATTTGATTTATGGGGTTTAGCTTTTGATACAAAGCTTCACTGACTTAGCAACATAGGAGCGTGTTTGTGGGTTTACAGATTTACTCCAGTGCTCTAGCAGACCATCTTCCCTTTCTGCTACTCCTCTGGAAATAGTTCAAGTCAGTGTGTTGTGCACATAATTGATACTGGCTTTCCCAGACTCCAGAAACCATAATAAAAAGATAGACAAAACTTAGGGCAGAAATTTTTCTGGCCTAAAGTGAGAGGATTTGGGGGAGATTCCAACTGAGTTTTCCACACATGCATTTTGTTTATGGTCTGTGTGTGCAAACATGTCAGAAAAAAAAAGCTCTCAGGGAAGTTAGGAATCTGCCCAACATGTGGCAAATGCCCAGCATGACCCAGCCCTCCTCCTCCATCCTGCTGCCACTCCTAGGGTCCTTCTCCACAAGACATTTCAGCAGCAGGAGAAAAACAAGGTAAAAAAAGGTGTTTAAGCAACATCAGCTTTCACAAACAGAGGCTCAAAAGTATCCTCAAGCAGCACATAGGTGTTGAAAGCCTACCTGATGCTCAAGGTGAAGGGCACGGATACCCTGTGTCCCACGGGTTGAGTGATTTCCTGGCTTGCTGTAACTTACTGTTGCTGGTTGCAGGGCATTTTCTTTTATCTAACAGTCCTGCATGTCAGCATGGAGTCCAGCCCCCTTTCCTGGGGGGGGATGGGGGCTTGTGGGGGTGTTGAGGGGATGTTAGAATGAATACACATTTCAACACTCCTTCAGCTCACCTCACAGTCCCAATAACAACAGTGTTATATTTTAAACTGCTTTTGCAAGTCTCCTTTCTACTGAGCAGTTGAAAGAGTATAAAAGCACTTTAACAATTTCATAGATCATCTCCGGAGCACTATTGTGGTGTGGGAGAACAGAAGTTTTGTTGCCATTTGCCCATGGACAGCTGCCAAACTCACCTGTCTCCACTGAGCCTTCTAGGGCCATATCACATCTCTCTGGAAACTCTGCAGCCAGCTCTGGATGGCTTCTCACTTTACTCATCTAAAAAACATGTTGCTCAATTTAACCCTTTGTCAGCACACTTGCCTGGGTGTGTTACTCCTTCTGTTTGGGCTTAAGGAAAGTAATAGATGCTAAGTGGGTTTGAAGAAACCAGGACCCTCCTGTGAAAAAAAAATTCACCCATATGAAAATTCTTCTAACCCTGCAAGTCATTCTATTGACTTTAGTCAAATCTTGAAGTGTCCACAGCACTTCTTTTGTCGGTCCCTAATCACAGTTAAGCAGTCTTCAAATCTGACCCTTTTTTAATATGCTCCAATACAATGAGTCTTTCTGACTGAAGTTTTACTAGTCTAGTTGCATCTTTGCAAGTAAGGCATACTTTAGAGCATCTGAAGCCAGAAAGTGGAGCCTGTGTATAACATACAAAGCCAAGAATTAGAAGAGATCTGCCACTGACCACATCTTATGGGTCACTTAATTTTGCAGGGTCCTGCTTCTAATCTCAAAAATGTCATTAAAACCTTCACATGTATACAGTTGACACAGGAGAACTCAGGAGTTTTATTTGTTGATGTTCAGGAAATATTTGCTGATCCTCATGTGGAAGGTGTGACAGAATCTATTCCCTTATGTACGAATTTCTCATTTTCTATCCCAACAAATGAATATTTACATTCTCCACCCTCCTCTTCTCCTGGAAAGAAAAGTGCATAAAATTATTCCCCGTCACATTCTTTCAGAGTTGGCAAAATACAGAGAAATACAGCAAGTTTAAATTATATGGAATATGCAGGCATAGCTTATCTAAGATCAAGCGTGCAGATCAAAATCAACAAAGCCTCACAAAAGAAAGCCCAAAACGATCTTTCATCCACCTGATCCCATTTCCATGCCTACACCTCTTTTTGCCCTATTGCAATGTGTTAGTTCTGCTTTAGTTTCTGCTCTGCAGCAACATTTCTGCTTAAGAAAGATTCTGTTGAGTCATTACCAGCATCAGCCAAACAGGCTTTTCAAGAATGGAGGAGAAAAGAAAGGCTGTGGTTTTTAAATTAATTCCATGCTGCTTAACCCTTAAACCACTAGTGACTTCCAGACTTCCAACCAAGTTAATGCCGAGCAGAACATGTAGCTGTTGTGCCTGAGACAAGAGCACCACACACCTGAAAACACAGGCAGAAATCGTAGTAAAGGGCTGTGCTGTCTAAGCCATGTCCTAAATACTCCCTTCTTGCTGCTTGAAAACACTGCCTCACACTGCACCCGCTCCAAAGCAGAGGCAGGGAGAGGGGCTTCTCTACTACAAGATAGCAGTCATAAAAGTAGAAATGGAAAAGATACCAGCACATCTCTCCCTCTACGATGCAGGAGAGATACTCCAGTCCTCCTCCCCCCAGCAGCTTGTATATAGGAGAGAACAGTGGTTGCCAAAAAGATACGACTTGAATAAGTTCCTGGTACCTTGAGGTTTGAGGGGCCCCCAGGGGAGCCGACACTTGGAGTGAGAAAAGACAGAGGAGGCGAAAGTGGATAAGGTGATTTTGCCTCGGTTTTTGAAGCAATCTCAGCCTGCTAAGCTTTCAGTCCATGCTGCCAATGGCTATTTCCAAAGTTATCTTTGAACGGAAAAAGGCTGGAATCCCTCTCTCTCTCATTCCCTCTGTCTCCCTTTTTAATGAAAGCTCAGTTTAGATCTGATATCACTCTAAAAGGTTTGCTATCAAAGTTTATTAGACCCACTGGGACAGATCACAGTTTGCACAGGCTCATAGTTTCATGGCAGATAACTGTAAAGTGAACCATTCAATGTTCTTCATAATGCTCATTTTTCTAGGGCTCATCTATAACACAAAGCTGCACTGTATTCAAGCATCATTAGAAGCGATCCCAGTTGATTACATGATGCTGGCCATAGTTTTGCTTTTGGAGCAAAGTAAAGCAGTCAGCAGCCCATAGCCTGTCCCACTGGGTGATGCTAAGGCAAGTGAGACACCATTTGCAGTGAAGGCAGGCCCTACCAGTGCAATGGTGCACCCCTAAAAAAGTTCAGAACTTCAAAAAAGCGGTAGGAAGTATGGGAGCAATGTCCCTTTAAAAATCCAGATTTGCCTTTCCCTGCTTAATAATAACAGCCACAAAAGACTCCTCTACCGAGGGACTATGCCTGAGAAATTTCAGCTGGAAGGCAAAGAAATGAGAGGAGGGATTAACACTTCAAGCTTCCTATAGAATGGCTGTTCTTTTTTTTTAATGAAGTCATTGGTATTATTATGTGGTTTTTAGTAGGCTGTCCTCCTCAAAATGCATGGGAAGAAATACCATATCTGGTAGGATCTCTGACTGTAACATGTATCACAGCAGTATCTATTTACAGTGTGAAGGGAGGGGAGCTGTTTCATTTCCCAAGACAGTAATGGAAAGCATGATGTCCTACAACTAAGGGTGGTGAAGACTGGGAGAGGTACTGGGTAAAAACATTCATGATAAACTGAAGAGTGAAAGAGAGTTTCAGGGCGGATATTTGCATGATGCATCATCAGCAACCCTGGGAAAAGGCTGAGAGGCAAAAGGGTTGATTCAAGTGGTCAAGTCTTTGGGCCAGCAACATCCTGTCCTTCTGCTGCCACTTCACATGGCTTTACACCTTCCCCTGTGACTTCATGATGCTATTTGGTCTAGAGGAGGAAGCTAGACAAAACTCAGAGGAGCTGGTGGTTCTCATGTGTCCCTGCACCCTGCCAGGCTTTATCCACCCAGAGTTTTTGGCCTATGAATGCCTCTCACCAGAAGCATGTGCAACCTTCTGACAGCTCATCTGCTTTCTGATTCCATAACAGGTCATGCAGATGGACCAGAAGCTAGATGACATCCTGAACACGCTCCAGGCTCAGCTGGGGGATCAGCCACAGGCACAGATGCCAGGGCCAGCCACCCCACCTGTCAGACATCTACAGACAACCTCAGACTCCCCCCCAGTGAACCGGAAAATTTGAAAGCCACGTGTCACCCTCTCATTCTTTTACATCCCGTTATTTTTAAGTCTTGGTGTCTTCAGCTGTGTCATGGGTGAAACGAAATATTCTGCTGTAGTAGACTAAACTATTAAAAAAAAAAAAATTTAAAAAAAAAAAGAGACAGAAGAAACAGCAAGAAGCCAGTCATGACCTTAGGAGAGCACCTAAGTTTTGCACCTGTTTTATTAGCCATCGTTACCTAACCTCTGTCAGCCCACCACAGTCCCATCCAGATAGGCCCATACAAGCTGAGCACACAGCTACCGGGCACCGTTGTCGAGGTAGGCATCCAAGGGAGGGCTAGGATGACCCATTTGTGGGCATGGAAGGGGAAAAGAATGGTTCTTTTGGCATTTAATCACTAAGTTTAATGCTCACAGCATGCCCAAAAGGGGGAGAAGAGCCAGAATTTGAACATGAAACAAATGGAAATCAGTGAACAGGAAAATTAAACAGCATGTTTTGACTTCTACCAAGCAGCGAGGATCATAAGAAGGGCAGATTTATATGCTAGTGTGAATGACAAAGTAAAGACAACAGGCAACTGATTAAAAATATGGAAGTGTACACAGGCTGGTTGACATATGAAAGACTGAAGCAAAGACTTCAGCTAATTAAAGCAAAGGGTTGCAAATGAGATGAGATGCATGTTGAAACAGACAGGCAAGAGAGATAGTATCTGCGTAGGCTTACTGCACAAGAACACTGTAATAGCTATCAGCGATGCTGATGACTGTTATGCAAAATGTTCTCAAGCTTTTACCTTTATTCAGCAGCGGTTGTTGACTCCAGTTGCTTTAATTTTAACATAAGAAACCTGTATGGTAATTGGCTGTGAACTATTAGTAAAGCTGAGTTCAAGCCACTGAGTAGCAGGGTGCTGCAGAAGGGCTGCAGCTGTGACTGAGAGTGGCAGGGTTTCTTAAAGAAAACAGAAAGGCACAGGCTGTTGATGAAAGTTAATCGCTGTTTAAATAAACTCCTCTATATAATTTTAAATGCTAGATTTATTTTTTTGCCTTGTAATCTGGTTGTAAATCGAGTGCATATGCTGGCTGATGTACTGTTGTTGAAGAATACATTTGGTCCAGGTAACTTGGCTCGCAAACTGCAGATTGAGATGCAGATTTACCTCTGGGTGGGAGCCCAAGACCAGAGGCCGAGAACTGCCAACCTTTGGGATAACAAGACGGGTGACTCCAGTCAGTTGGATGGACACAGAGATGGGGGCAAGAGCCAAAGACAAGGCAGAAAAAGCGAGCCCTGAGTGCAAGAAGACTGCGAAGGTATAAAACCCCCAGGGGTTCTTCTGTTGCGAGTCCTCCTCGGAGGCGCCACCTTCGAGCTGTTTCTGTGTTAATGTGCCGTGAATAAATGGCTTTATGGAACCAGACACCTGCTATGGGAAACCTGCTCTGACTGTGTGAGTGGGGTGTGTGGGGAGCCAAGTGGGGATCCCTCGGTCCCAGCAGTGAAAGTCTCTGGTGAAGGGGCTGTGACTGCCACAGTGCCTCCTGCATGGTTAGATCAGAAGTTTCCTTATCACTGTCACCGTCAAATAGATCTTACCTGGCACTTCAGAAAAGGGACAATACAACACTGATGCTAAATACCTAAACACTATACCATGCTTAAAAGGGTACAGTGTTTTTTACTCCAGTCTTTTTAATATATTTGCATAACCAACAATTTGAATGAGTAGAAGTCTGCAGAGCAAAGACCTGATTCCTGGGAAATCCTAAATATATTCTACTCCCAGTCATATCCATGAAAGCAAAGCCTGCACTCCATTTAAAAGCAACCTGAAAGACTGGTCCCTTAATACACATTTATTTGGACAAATGAGCAGTCTATTTCAATGTAATCAAATTAGTTTCTAACTATTACCTGTCCCTTTAAAACTCTTTCCCAGGTTTGTGTCTCTGGGAATTCAAGCTCAGAAAGAGCACAATGAGACTGATTCCAATCTTTAGATTGAAGGTGCGTCTTAGACAGAATATTAATGATGTGTGAGAGGCAATAAAAAAAAAAAAAAAAAAAAAAGGCAATGTGGTTTTAATTAAGTCAGCTGACAAGCTGCCGTTCCATCTTGTCTGATTACTGCAGAGTTACTGAACATGACCAAATACAGCATGTAACATGGGAAAATGGTAAATAATCATTGTCAGAGCAATGAGTGGCTCCTGGCTTTCAGTCACGGTTATGAGCTCCTGCAATGATCCTTCATAAAACCTCACTGACTGGTCAGTCAGAGCTATATGGATGACTGGACACCAAAGGTAAGCATCATTTCGTCAGCCACAGGTGGAAAAGAGTTTCAGAAGATGAGCAGTGCAGCTGTCAGCAGAACAGCTTGGGGACTTCTGTGACCAACACAGCATTTCCTTCTGGTACACTGCAGATATTTGTGTGAGGGGTATACCTGGCCACTGGTTGGTGGACCAAGGAATGCAACAGTATTTTACTTATTACTGGGCCTCAACAGTAGTGATCGGGCACATCTACTACTCTTAAGTGCCCTGGAAAATCCAGTTAAAGAATACGAGTGTTGTCAGCTACAGAAAGTGTCAGAAGGGATCAGTGGGTGGGAGGAAAAGATAAAGAGGCACACATTGGTCCCTTCAGAAAAACAGAAGGTGTGTCAGTGTGTGTGTGTGTGTGTGTATGTGTCTGTGTGTGTTTTTTTAAACACAAGCCAAGATTTCCCCAGCAAGTCTTCAGTCAGGCTAGAGCCTGAGCCTGAGCCTTTAAAGGTTTTTAAATCCAGCAGTGTTGCCCCTACATCTGCTTTCCAGCTGGTACTGTGGACACAGCACCGTGGCAGAACATGTTCAGATAGCATGACCACGACAATCTCTACTGCTGACATGGAGAGATAAGGGTGTGGACTGAACAAATTGCAGTGAGGAAGGAAGAAGACTGGTGGGAGACACCCACTTTCACACCATATGATGAGAACAATGGTGAAAAAGTAAAAGCAATACAGATTAGCCATACTTAAGCAAATCTCTAGCTAAAACAAGAGTTGCCATCTAGTAAAATCTTTCTGATTGCCATGCAGTAAAAATACACAGAAATATCACTGATGTGGCCACCTAGCCTTCCTGACCCCTCTTCTGAGCAAAGATGGTTTTGTATAGTGAGCAAACTACATATTAATGTATTTGCACTTGCCTATGTTGAACTTCATGAGGTTCCCACAGGCTCACTCCTCAAGCCTGCCAAGGTCCCTCTGGATGATATCCCTTCCCTCAACTGCACCACTCAGTTTGCTGTCATCTGCAAACATTCTGAATTTGCACTTGATCCTACTGTCTGGGGCACTGATGAAGATGTTAATTAGTGTTTGTCCCAGTATAGATCCTTGAGGGACATCACTCATTACTGGTTTCCATTTTGTCATTGATCTGTTAACTGAAACCCTTTGAATGCAACCATCCTGTCAATTCCTTGTCTGTCTAATATTCCACCCATATCTCTCCAATTTTGAGGTAAGAATGCCATGGGGGAGTCTATCAAAGGCCTTACAGGAGTTCAGGTAAATTACATTAGTTGTCACTTTGTTGTAGAAGACCACTAGGCATGATTTGCCCTTGCTGAGGCCATGTTCACTCTCTTTAATCACCTCCTTTCTTCCATAACTTCTAGGAGGATCTCTTCCATGATCTTACTGGACACTAATGTGAGGCTGACTGGTCAGCAGTCCCCAGGGTCCTCCTTTACCCCTTGCAAAACTGAGTGTGATATCAAGTTATCAAGTGTTCCCCCTTGGCAGTGGTTCTAACACAAGGCAAAATTACAGGAAGTATTGCCAGGAAAATCCATGTGTCTGTTTATATCTCCATTTCTACTAACATTAGTGCACTGGTGTTCATCCTATTACTTTCTCTTGGGTGGGAACCCAGCTGCTGAGCAGCGTATATTCAGCAAGCTCACTCCTACAGCACCTCTTCTCACATCATACTAACAGTGCCATGAAGTAATATAGCCAGTGAAGTTATCAGCACTGTGCAGCCAGATCTGCAATAGCCCCGTGTCGTCTTTTGATTCAGAACAGAGGCACAGCAGTCAAAGTTTCTCAAGGCTACAGTATCAGCAGGGGTTACCTGTCAGGAATACAGCTTGCCAACGCATCAAAAGACAAATACAGGAGATCAAGGAAAGAGTAACTATTATTTTCATAAAGATCACATGATTTTCTACCTGATCCAGTTTCATTGTGGAAGATACATGGTGTACTCCCTTACCAGAGACATTGACACCAACAAAAACAAGATTTTCCACATTCCTTTTAATAATGCGTGGCATCCTGAAGTCTGTTGTCTGACTCTGATGATGCAAGATGCTCAGAAGTCATTA
Organism: Scytalopus superciliaris; assembly: GCA_013400415.1. Classification (NCBI taxonomy): domain Eukaryota; kingdom Metazoa; phylum Chordata; class Aves; order Passeriformes; family Rhinocryptidae; genus Scytalopus; species Scytalopus superciliaris. The sequence goes on from VXBX01000465.1 coordinate 146,847, forward strand.
CAACAAAGCCTCAGGGGATTATTTTCTCATTTCCATAATTATACAGTCAGTAATAATATCACGAACCAATCTTATCTCAAAACAAGTCCTCAGATCTTTAATGATGATATTTCTTAAGTGTTGTGTGGGATTAAAGCCCTGCTTATGATAAGGCTGCAGCACTGAGGGAAATAAAAAATTCGGCTTTCATCAGCTGCGGGCTTTCATTCTTGAGAAAAGGTATCTGTGCCCCCAAAACAGATTATATGGGTTACAGATCAGAAATCTGCTGCTTCATCTGGACCACTCTCTTTATCTCTGGAGAGCAAAAAGTGAGAGAAGACTGTCCAGACACAGCTGTCCATTTCAGAAGTGGGTCTGTCCAGCAGCACTGGATCTTTTTCATCCATCTGCCTTGCTCTGGTGTCACCAGGGGATCCTGTGCTTAAATTTCCTCCAATCTCTGTAGGGCCACAACAACTAAATTTCCAGCTCAATAGCTATAAAGAATAAGGAGAAGTCTTTTTGTGCCTCTTCTAACTGATGTTTCAAGCCTAAGCCCTGAAGGGTCTGCTCTCACAAATACATTTAGGATGTGCTGTATCTCATGGAGCCTTAAATGGCAGGGCTCATTCAGCACTTTTCTGAACAGCCTGAACAACATGCCTAAAAAGAAAACCTTGGTTTAGGAGTAAAATGCCACCAGGTGAAGAATCCCAAACATCAAAATTGCATTATTTAATATTCTGAAGGAGTACATGCTACTGTAATTGTAGTGGCCCAGGAAAAGCATGGTGAAGGGCCCAGGTATAGATCTTTCTCAGACATCATTTCTAGGTCCAGCAGAGCCCAGCCAGCAAAACTAAACAAGATGGTACTGTGTACCTCTGTGGTAGGGAAAAAATTGAGTTCCTCTCAGCCTGCCTGAAGAGTAACTTCTTCTCTTCATTAAAACAACCTCTACTCTTAGTCAAGAGACAGTCAAAAATAGCTGGAAATATTAAACACTGAAAGAAAGAAAAAAGTCTAATTAACTAATGGTCATCACCCCTTTTCCCACATGCTTTTCTAACTCCCAGAGGACCAGGAGTCCTGTATTGTATTAGTATTACTGGTCCTGGGGATGTGCATGTGCTCTCTCCACCTCTCTCCCCGTCATACAGAAAATGGTGCCTCTCAGACATGAAAGAGTGAAACAGCAAAGAGCATCTTCTCTACAATGAGCTGTTTTGCCAAAATGCTTACTATGTTGTGTTTAGCCCTCATTATGGTTTACAGTGGCTCCCAAATTACTCCGTAAAAGCACAGTGTCTCTGCTTAGATTCCTGGCTGAACACCAGTTTGTCTTGGGGTTTGGGTTTGTGAACAGAATTTTAACTCATCTTCATTATGCTCTTTGATCTCCCCCTGGGTTGGGTGGAACTGTGTGCAGGGGACCGACCTGACATAAGGAGGATTTTTGAACTCTGTGATTAACGTAACTGCTGTATCTTGTTTGTCCGATCAGACAGGCAAAGGTTGTTCTTTGTTCAACCAAAGAATCATAATTTTCTAGAACAATGCCTTGAAGCATTTGCCTAAGACTCACTTTGGCTTTAGAGGGGAAAGAATATTCACATTTCAAAAATACCTGTCAGGCATTACTTATGTGTAGCTAAAATGCAGCTTTTCTTCTTTACAGCCACCTACCTGGGATTGTCACATTTATTAGGAGAGCCTAAACACAGCCAGATGGCCCAGTAGCATTTTACACCTCCTTTACCAAGCTACAGAGAAGCATGTCCCCAGTGTTTCAGAGGCAACCTCTGGCCAACTCATAGGTTACAGATGACCCTCACCAAAAAGGTCTAAGAGACTGTTTTATTTGCCAAAAGATGAAAGAAATGCTCAATAAAGCAGGCCCTGAGAGAAGGATACGCTTATGGCAGCATAAGCTCAGCACTGGATGTCCATGAGTTCTGCTTGCTGCCAAGATTATTCAGAGTCCCTGAGAAGCAGAAGAGGTGGGAATGGGCTCTGGCCACATCTCCCAGCCTCTGTTTTATCAAGGGAGCAGTGATTTGCTTAAGACTAGCCCAGCTCCTAGTTCAGTCATCTCTGACACCATGGGTGATGTGACACCAAGCAAGGGCAGTGCGTCAGTCCTTCTGCCTACAGTCTATCCTTTGCCATTGTCCTGCAGTGTCACACAAAGTTACTCTGCTCCTGAAATTTGGTGACTTGGGAGACTTCACAAGTAGACTTTGAGTTGTGATACAAATGACCCCAGTCCTACTTATGGAGAGAAGCTCATATGATTTCTGACACAGAGATGGATCCATCCCATGCCTGGTCACTGGGGCCCTTCAAGTAACCTGTTTGTGGTGGCTGGGGTTTATATTATCAGGGTGAGGGGGAAGGGGGAGCACTCGGGCACTATTCCTGTAGCAGAAGAACAATTGCCTGATGCAGTGTCCTCATTCATTTTGTTTTCTTTGCTGAGAATTTTCCCCTTTCTGAAACACTAAACAGCTCATTTCTTCCAATCTAAACAAATGATCTTGCCAGCTACTGATTTTTTCGTCCTTTCTACTTCCAATGGTTGGCATTGTAAGTACAAGTTTCCATTTGTTTGATAGCAGGTCAGGAGGCCAAGAAGAGCTAGGGACAGCTCCTGTGACACACCAGTACTGGGCCAAACTCTTCAGTTTGGCTACACCATGAGTGTCATCACTCTTGGATTCCACCAACCCCACTGGCCAAGCTCCCAGGAACGAGGCTAGCAGAGTGTAGAGACTGACAAAGCCTCACTCCTCAGAGCCACGTATGTCTCTTTTACTGTCCTGATGCATTCTCTCCTCTTTGTTATCATGTTTTTCCCCACACAACAGTCCAGTTAAGCCCATCTTCCAGATAAGGAAGGCTATTGCACTAGGAAAGCTGGCAATAAACTTCAGCATCAAACAAGATCTAGTCCAAAGGGCCGCAGCTGACAGGCTACTGTCATTCCTGTCCACTGGTTTACACAGAAGAGCATTAGGGACAAGAATGAAAATTTCTGCAGACGCAGCCCACAGAGAGGTTATGTACTTGTTGGGTCTGTGCTTGAAGCAGGCTAAATTCCATGCAGATATGAATCTAATGGAGTCGTGGACTTACACCGCAGATGAATTTGGCTTGATCTCTCTTGTCTGAATAAACAGTTGGTAGGTTAAAAAAATACCTAGTTTCGCTAACCTTACTGGAGCTAAAATTTTCCAGTGGCCTGCAAAACCTATGTATTACTATGGCAGATAGTAGCTTTCACCACAGACAATGCATGAGTTTGGACACAGAGACGGACGTGATGGAGGTGCCCAGTGACTGATCCATTTTATGAATGACAATTATTTTGAGTGGCTTCTCAGATCCCTAAGCTTCCCCTTGAGTTTAATGTATGAATGAGCCCAAATCAAAAAAAATTGCAATTGCAGCAGAACTTGCACATTCTGCCTGACTTGAAAACAAAGTCTGAGATGGTTGCTGTAAGTTGAGTGCTGAATTCAAATGGTAAGTTATTGAAAATATGTCAGTAATTATGAGGTGGAAAAAAGCTCCCAAATTATTTGGGCCTTGCCTATGTACCCACTTTGCAAAAGTAACATAATTTTCACTGACAACATTTTGCGTGAAGCTGAAAATTAAGGTGACTGAAACTGTTGAATAAGCATAAAACCAGCTTATCCCCTTCAAGCATAAATATCTGAAGGAGTGGTTTGTGGCAAGGAATCACCTATGACAATCATGCTCTTTCATGTTCTGGGATAGAGCTGTTCTGCATACTTTTCCCTCCACCCAATCTACTCCAATTTGGGTGAAATCATGTCTTTGCTTTCAGCAGGCAGTCCTATTTGAAGTAAATGGTTTGGAGAAGCACTCTGGCCCTGAAGCCATGGGTTACTGGAAATGAAAGAGCAAACAGAGGTTGCACAGCTTCTGGCTGCTCCTGACACAATATGGAACAGGGAGCAAGGGGGTATGAGAAGGGGAGATACCCAGGGGGAATAACAAGGCCAGCAGAGACCATAGTCTCACTGATGAGGACCCAGTCTCACAGGACTCAAGCCAGACCAGCAAAGCAGGTTCAGCCAAGAGGCTCAATCACCTTCCAAGTCCATGGAGGTGAAGAAGAAGGTAGGTAGGTCAAGCTGGGAAGTCAAGGCACAGGGTCCGTCTCCAGAACAGTGAGGTACGTGGCGTAGGCATGGCTGAAATGCAGCTGCAGCATAGCTCAGGCAAGCACCAACAGGGAGAGAGAGCCCTTCAGCTTAAAAGCAGCTCCCAGGTGGAGCAGGGGACATGGGGGCATCCTCCAGGCCTCGCCTGACTGCAGCTCACATCAGCCAAAGCCTTGAGAGAGGGGAAATGTGCTCTGTGTCCTTCCCACCATCACTGTGCTTCACACCCAGCCACATCATGACACTGCTGGGGAACAGGGGTGGGGACAGGAGTGCTGAGGCAGGGAATCACCTGCTCACCCTGCCGTAAGCAGCATCATCCCCTCCCACAGGGGCTTGTGTTCCCACAGGAACTTGGTGGTGCTATGGAAGCAGAGTTACAGATTCCCTGAAGGAAAGCAAAGCTTAAAGCAAAAAGATTATAAAAGTAGCTAGAAAGTTGGAAAAATGCATACCAAAGAGTCAGGGGAATTGGATAAATAAAAGCTCCCCACCCTCGACCCCAGGTGCCAGCAAGGTAAACAGTCAAAGCGTTTGCTTTCATAAAGTGCTATTTTTTTAAAATTTTTGTTTAGACTTTTGGTTCTGTTTTTCTTCTTTATCTCTTCCCAGCAGTCACTGACAGATGACCTTTAAAGCCCGGGAGAGCTGCACCAGCAGGTGATTTACTAACAGCTGTGCCAGCCAGCAAACTGGAGGGGGGCAGAGGTCGCCGCCAGCCAGGGCTGCCTGGTCAATTCAAGGGTGGGATTTAATTAAAGAAAGATGCATTATACTTTTTATTGATTTGTGTGCATGCACACGCTAGCCTTTTCTTCTTTTTTTTTTTCTTTCCCCCCCCACTCCCTGCACCTGGACATTTTATCCTGGATGTGTCAGCCCCTCTGCCTTGTCCCCCGAGGATGCCGCTCCCTGAAATCCCATCTCACACTCACAGACGGGCCTGGCAACAGGTGGGGAGGAGATGAGGGGAGGGAACCCAGCAGCTGACAGCACACGGTGCCCCTGCTTGCCCCTCAGTATTCATGGGGTGCTGGATGGTTATTTGGGGGGATGCTGGTTTTTCTTTCCCTCTCCCCCTGAAATAAAATTCTACCCCTCTTCTATCTTCCAGATGATCCATTAGGAGAGCAGGGAGAAAAGGCATTAAAAGGACAAGCTTTGTCTAGGATGGACTGCTTGTCCACCAAAGACAGTGGGCATTTTTGGAGCAGCAAAATGCAGAGTAAAAGGACAGAGTAAAACTTCCATGGCTCTGTAGTCACACGCGTCACTCATTATTTTCAGTCATGCACTTAATCCCCTTCTTTCACTAATTCAGACTTTTATTGTAACTATTATTCTGCTGTTGTTTTTATCAGATTTTTAAAAATATAATATTCATATACAAACAAACTTCCATTCAAGTTAAAACTAGAAATTAGTGAGTCTTTAAAGACGAAGAGCTAAAAACGTGGAAATTCAGGTAAGCAAGATCAGTACTGAGCATCTGAAGTCATAACACTTTTCTTAAATGCTGAATCCCAGTGGGAAAGAGCACCTGTAAATCACGGTATCCTTTTTTTGAGGGCTCAAGAGCAGGAAAGACAGACCACTCTTCCCAAAAGCCCAGTGCAGACAATGCTGAGCTGTGCTGGGACACAGATAGCACAAGAGGGATGGCCACACACCAAGGGCTTCGAAAACCAGGCCTTGCAGTAACTTCGAATACATTAGACAATCCTTCTCCAGATCTCATCCAAAGTTAGGAGAGAGCCTGCATTCTTAATTTGATTATATTTAGGTATGTGTTGTATCCGTTACGTTGACTGATTTCATTAACCTGAAATAGCTGGCTAATAAATCTGCAGTACACTGCAAGAACTCTAATCCAAGGAGTCTTTTCTATGAGGATGAGAAATATGCAACCTGAAAGAAATACTACAGGAATTTTTAAGGCAGTATCTGATAAAACTCTTTTTCTACTTGGCTTTCTTAGCTGGTCAGTTTAAAAAGTGCAGTGACCATCTTGCCTTGCTTCTGCCTGGGCTAAGGCCATGGCTTTGAGAAAAGCTTCAGGTTTGCTGTCAAGCCTTTCAGCGATGGACAACCTGCTGTTCTAGTGGTGAAATTAATCATTCACAAAATAAGTAAGATTTTGTGGCCAGATTGGTTCTAAAGCCATTTTTCAGTCATATAATCTTACAGAGAGGGATCAGATAAATTAAGAGTAAATCATCTTACTTCTTTTCAAAAGTCACTGCCCTTACAGATGTTTCTACTAAACCACTTTGCTGTCTTCCCTTCCGCGGAGCTTCTGATGACTCTCAGTGGAAGGCAGATTTCCTAGGCTTGGTGAGATTTTTTTTGAAACCTTTCCCAATTGTCTGGTTTTCCCTTTTCTCTGCCTTGTTGGTCTCTTTCCAAGGTTATCATTGCCCTGGAAATTCCTGTGACAGTTTAAGTTTCTATAGACCTAGATACCTCAGGCACAGCTGCCAAATTTCACTTAAAAGCGTTCTCTGCAGCTAACCAGCCTGGCTCAGGTATCCAGCTGTGATGCATTCAAGTCCTGGTGGGCTTCACATGGCTTCTGCAAAAGGCAGGAAGGGGCAGCCACATGAACCAAAGACAAAGGAGGTTTCTGAGTAGTCAAGGACCTGTGGGTTCCCCTCTCACTCTGGTTTCTACCTTTTTGTTTTTATATCCATACATTGATGGCAGCCATTGTCTGTGTTCTACAGCCCTAACTTGAGGCAAACTCTTTCCAAAAATGGATGTTTTTGGTGTAGCAGACTGGCCTGGAATGTCTAGATCTAAACTAATTACACATCCGTCACAGACTTCCCGTCATCCCGCCAAAACTGGGGTGCCTGTGTTTGGCTGATCCTTTCAACACAACCAAGGCATCTGTACATCTAGGTTCCTTTAAAATGCACAGGAAATAAATATCCAACATCACTATGTGGCTTTGAAAATCCCCCTGCAATCTCTAACCCTCACTTCCCATCTGTAAAACAGGAATAACAGCAATTCCTACCCCGTATCTGCTTTATCAGTCTTGTCTATGCAGACCACAAATTCTATGAGACATGAACTCGCTGCTACTAAATATAGGTACAATGTCTAGCACAGTTTTTATTAGAGCCCCTAGGCACTACAGCTCCATAAATATCCATGTTGACTTTTTCCAGATTAAGAACACATCAATGGGAGCTTTGCTTGAGTAAGAACTGCAGGATCTGGCACTAGTGCTCTTAAACCCTAATAGGAATGAGAGAGTCTGAAGCCTCTTCCAGCCTCATTCACTGGTATCAATGCTTTTAATACCAAGTTAGCTGTTGTGACATAAAGGGTATGTTTCTCTTGGTGCTCTTTCTTGGAACTGAAGAGCCCTCCTGAAGTTTTAATTTTCTTTACTGAAAAGCCCTGCTATGGTAAATCATCAACTCACCAAATTTATAGGAGGCACAGCACTTGGTATGTCACGTCTCTGAGCCCAGCCTACTGATTCACTTATTTGTGCTTTTGTTCTTTTGCTTTGTAGTTCTCTTGATTTCAGCAACTGTCTATCATTTTCATGTGGCTTGCTGGCTAGAATGCCCCCTACTATTCCAATAATCATTGCCCTGCTAGAGTGTTTATTGCTGACTGAATGGCTGCACAGACTGGTAAAATGACCTGAGCTGTATGAATTTTCCCCCAAGTCTCTGGGGCCTCACAATTCTTGAAAGAATGTAAAGGAAGAAAAAGAAAAAAAAAAAAAAAAGTCAAGTTTTCCTGCAATAGCAGATTTCTTCACTGCCTTCCGTGAGCCCTCACCACATCACCTTCTGTACTCAAAGAGCAGCTGTGAACTTGCCATGAGTTGAGAACTGAGCCAGGTAACATTTGCCTGTTGTGCATGTGTGCATCGAGAGACTGTTGCTTAAATTGTATGTGTTCATCTTCTACAAAACATGCCCCCTGGATGGGGTCCCAGCACATGAGTGACTGCCTGGTTGTTTGGGTTGCATTTGAGGTTTGTGGTAGGTGCATTGTAAAAATAAAAATAATAAAAAAAAGAAAATAAATAAAACAAAACAAAACAAAAAACCCCCAAACAAACAAACCACACATACATACAAAAAACAGTGACCAATACAAGATAATACACAGATGTGTAAATAACTGTGGGTAGATTTCCAAAACAGGCTCCGTCTAACTTTTATCAGTAGTTTGTTTTCCTTCTGGCTAAGATTCTCAAAAGTGGTTGCCTAAAATTAGTCTCCCCTGGCTAAAAGCTTCAAAAGCATCTTAATAACACAGGAATCTAAGTGCCTTGTAGAACACTTCTTAAAGGCTCTGGACAATCTCAGCCCTCCATCCACATCTTTAGTGATACGATTTTTAAATGCTCGGAGCTCACAGTAGCTGCTATTGCAGCTGAGGGTGAGGATTCTTCTGAGGAGCCTGAAGAAGTGGGGCATCCATCACACTTTGTCTCCCGGCCTGATACTTTTCAAAGAATCACACCTAATATGGATTTCCACATTCAACACGACTCCAAACTTAAGCCACCATTTTTTCAAATTCTGGAGTCAGTTTCTATGCCATGGATACCACAGCGGGGCATTTGTAGTTATGAATCAGACCACAAGTACTGTTCTTCTGGGGAAGATTTTACAGCACTGTTATTCCCATATCCACAGCTCATCATTGATGTCAGATGTGCTTGCTGTAGGCCATTGGGGGTATAAAGGGCACCAAATAAGCCAGCACAATTTCTTCTCTCATGCAAATTTTATTAGAGCTGTATGGGAGGACTGTAAAAGATTTCTGTGCTTAGTTGCTTCTTATGGAAAGAGGATTTTTTCCATAATATTAAAACAAAAACAAAGAAAATAAAAACCAAATTTCACCCTGGAAGAAAGGCCAAAGGACTCCCAGCACAACTATTTGAGACACTCCTTATTCTACGAGAGCTCCCCATGGAAAACAGAATAAAAAGCAGTTTTTTCTTCTAGGACAATTTCACTTACTGAACAGGGTAGCACATGGAGCAAAAATCAATTAGCAAAGGAACATCCAGGCCTGGCTGTGTAACTCTGGCTATGTGGTGTGCCCTGTGCAAGAGGCTGGATCTCTGGGTTCTGATCACACCTAGGGGAGCGTGTCAGCTCCGCAGGCAACGCATCCCTTCATGCAATGCATGCTTCAGAAACAGAGGGAGTTACCTTTGCTGCTGCTTAGCTGCCTGTCTCATGAGGACAGAGGGAGACAGCTGAAGTAAACCCAGACCAAGGACTGGGAGGAAGCAACACAGCTACAGAAACCCTGGCAGATGCCAAGGGAAAGGTGTCTTCAGTAGAACTCTTCAACCACACTCACAAATTACTGCTGGTCATGGGAATAGAGACTTTGCTGCTGACAAGAAAATCAAAGAGAAGCAGCTAAAAAAAGCAAGGGTAAAAATTAATTCTCTGAAAATACTCTTCATTTCATCTCACTGAAGCATTTTACTCACTGAACTCAGCCTTGCTCTTGTTTCCATATGGGTCACCTAGAGGTTATGGCTTCCTAATCTTATGTATCAATCTCATGTCTGAGCCGTTTTCAGGACATATCATATGTCTCTGCACTGCTGTCAGGCATTTGCTATGATATCAACATTCATGCAATACCAGTCAGCTTTGCTATATACAGGGTCACACAGTATGTAATCTGTAGTCTTCGAATGAGGTTTCCTGATAAAAAGAAATCTTTATTCAGGAGGTGAAAATTCTCCATGCAAGTAGTCTCTATTGTTAACATTTTCTTTTGCCATTAATATTATTGCCAGTAAGCTATTCACTGTGGAGCAAGTACAATGAAGGAGAGGCACTTGAAGGTCAGAAGGAATCAATATTAATGAAAAGTAAACATACAAGTCAGGGAGAAATCACAAATCCAGCTTGAAGCTAATTTGGTTTTTTATTCCAACAAATATGCATGGTGGCTTTTGCATTGTATTCACAAAGTTCTTGTTTGGAAGTGTTGTTAGGAACTTTTGAACTCTCCTTCAGTTTCTAAGCTGTTGCACTGTCAGCCAAACATTACTTGTTCAACCAGGGCCCCAGTGCAGTCCTAATTCAAGAAAATGGCAGATTTTCCTTTGGTGCCGATAGGGGAGCTCCGAACCACCAGTCTCCTAAGAACCCTAGAAAAGACACCAGCCATGTTACCTGCAGCATCATATACCCTTTTCTGAGCTGTCCTTCTGCTTGGATGTAGAGCCTATCTTCCACGTACTGATGTGCTTCAGGCTAAATAGGAACAGCAATCAACATCTGTGGAGAGTTCATATTTGGCATGTTTACATGAGTATATATTCCTCCTTTGTCTTCAAGCAGCAACTACTACATAATGTATTTGGTATGATTAATTGTGGGAATGTTGCTCATCCCAGGATAGCATGACATCTCTAATTACATGACATCTTTCTCTCATTTGTAAGGGAAGATTTTTGTATCTTGACATGTTTATCACTGTTAGGTTGAGCTAGTTATCTTATATGGGCTTGTTCCCTAGTTCTCAGGGTTGACAGATTATGATTTCACGTTAAAATCACATATGCTTTGTTATTGCAGCTGCATCTTGAAAGGAAAGCAACTAGGCATCTCCAACCACACAAGAGCTGTAAGATGATGTTTTGTTCAATGAACCAGTGGTTGGCAAGGTTGTTGTAGGTTATTAAAATTTGTACACTTATTTTGTATTTATACATTTATTTAGTATTTGATTTTCCCAATATTTTAAAAATCTCAATAACTGAAAATTTAACACACATTTCCACAGTCTTGCACAAGCTTCAGCTGATCAGAAACCTTTCCTGTGGGTGGGATTTGCCTCACCTAATTTGAGCCATCTATTTAAAAGTTGGGCATCTGCTCTAAATTAAGCACTCAGTCACCAGTGACAGACAGATGCTTCTTGAGAGACAACTTATCTCACCTGGTTTCAACTTAAGTAGAAGTTTACAATACAGATTCTTGCACTCTTTTAAGTGGATGCAGAGCAAAGCAAAAAGAGGAGCTGTTGTTCTCAGGCAACCTCAGCAGTAATGGTCATTCCAGATGAGAGGTACATTACACATTTCAGATATGAGAAAAATCTAAGAATTCAGTATGTTTGCCGAGTTATCAGTTTAAAAAATGCATCTTTTTAGGTCTGCTTCAGAAGTTGCAAGATTTTTATCTTTAGCATTTTTCAAGTGCATTAATGCAAATACATACTCAAAAATCTCTTAAAAGAGATGTGAGATTCATGCTAAAATTCTCATCCTGCTGGATTCCACAGAACTTTGTACAAATTTAAAGACACCAGACAGCATGAGAAAAATGCCTTGAAGTACATCTCTAGACTTTATGTTTTGAGTGGACAGTGTAGGTACCGAAGCAAATCTGGTGCAATTTTAGCTGGAGCCATGCATCAGAAGGGCCAAGAAGTCCAACCACACAGTTATGGAAAGAGGGAAATAAGCCTTGTCATTGAACAAACAGAACAATCCCTTCACTTCCTTGCAGTAGGACTCCAGCCAGTATAGCTACTTTATTTAAAGCAAGGTGCTGCTCACCTGCCCTGGAGTTTGTAAACTAGAGGGGTGAATGCAAAGGTCCACATGCAGTTCAGTTTATGCACTAATGAAAATCTGCCCAGGAACTTGGCAACCTAAAACTGTATTTGTTTTAGGAGTATAAAATTTAGGGCTTCAAAGAAAACAAGAATCAGAGATTTGGGGACACACAGAAGGCCAACATGATGGTCTGAGAAAATTTTCACCCATATACAAGAGGGCTTTTGGTGCCCTGATAATGTTGCCGCACATGGAAGTTGATGATGTCAATGTTCTTATTTGCAAGCACATTAGTGTTTTCCCTCACCATGCTCATTCCACAGTTGCTTTTATTGGTGAAGGCAGAACTGCAAAGGCCAAGATCAAGTGAATATTCAGTTCAGTAAGTGCTGAATTCTTCAGTCTAGAAACTTAATTCTGTAAGTCAGGGCAATGGACCACATGAAAACTCTTCCCATCTCTGCAAAGCATAATCTTCTGGAAACGTGACCTTGTGGTTTTCATTATGGTTATTGGAATGATAATTACTTGGTTATTAACACTTAATGCAAACTCTTGGAAACAGTTTCAGTGCCAGCACTGCTGCTTTGTTTCTGCTGCAATGGGAATGAGAGGGAAGAGCTGGTGGTCCTTCCATTCAGAAAATGGACCTGAATAAATTATATCCCGGTATATAATTCTGTTAAACTACCTGTGAGGTAGTTGGAAGATCAAGCCTCTAATTCTTCATTAACCTGCACTTGCCACTGGTAAGTGTGCAGATCCTTGAGTTAACAACTTTTGTACAGACACAAAAAGGCAAGACACACACACACAGAGGACTAATATTCAAGACAGCAGCAATATAGATAGGTTGTCTCTTCCATAGCTTACAATTAATGGCTATCATTAATGGACCTGGACAACTTCCTAAAAGAACTAATTAGTGTTTTAATTGGTTCTCTCACCATTGTATTTTTGTTTACCCATACCCAGAGGATCTCCAGCTGTGTTAAGCAGTTTTCCAATTAATAACGCATTTGAACTTAATGGCCCAGTTTTTCTGACTCAGCCATTTTTCCGCCTGGTTTATTTAGCTGACTTACAGCATGTAATTTCCACATATTTCTCAGCAGCTGGAATCCACTGAATGCTGCCACTGTCCCTGGGCAAGTGCTGCCTCGTACCTTCCACGTCCTCTGTGGGAGCCACTGTAGCCCTCTCTTCACAGATGGAGAGGGACTGCTTTTGTAAAGGTACACCTCCACATTTGTGGTTTCTCTCAAAGTTGCATGGCCAGCCCCTTTCAGTCCTCCCCTTTCCTGAAAGCTTTTGGTTTTGGTTGGGTGGTTTTTTTCAGCAATGACTCAGCTGTTTATTTTCCTCTTCCTGCTTCTTTCATTCTGTGACCAAGCCTTTTTCGCCCACTGAGCAGTAAGAGGAAGGTGAGTGACTGTTTTTTCTCATGCAAGCAAAGGGGCCAGGCAATGACTGAGAACATTAGAGAAAGAAAGGTAAAAAAAATAGCCTGTACCACCAGGCTTCTTACTTCTAGCACTCAGAAGAGTCCCTTAGGAGAGTTTATCTCACTGGCCTTGCTCGATTGCCTTCTTATTCAGTGTGCCCTGCGCATCGCCTGTTCTCAGCTGGTGGTGGAAGAAAACAAAACTCTCATGAAAGAGGCAAGTCACATGGCTGAAACTAGAAAGTATGCAACCCAAATTAGAGGATCAAACTGCTGAGAACACTACTGAACCAGCTACCAACCCTGCTCTCAAACCAGTCCTTCTCCAGTTAATTGGAAGAAGCTACTGGGGATCTTTTACCTGCCATTTCGCATGTCCTGAGAAGACAAAGGTTACCCCAACCTGAAATGAGGACTTTCATAAAACAAAATAATGCATGGGAACATGAGCCAAAAAAGAGAGAAAAAAGGGGAAAAAAAAAAAAAAAAAGGCAATGAGCACACACCTGTTTCAACTTCCACTGGAGTAGAACAGCAAAGACATGAGCTTTGCAAATCCCTGCACAAAAGCTGCTCTGTCCATTTCCATCACCTGGATCAAAATAACATGTGAGGGAGCCTTGGTGGATGGGCAGGTCTCAGATTAGAGCCCACTGCCAGCCCCAGCAAAGCACAGTTAAGAGACACCTTGTTTTCTTCTCTCTGCAGTAGCTCTTGGCGTACCTAGGAAAAGAAGATGCTTTAACACAGCAGCAACAGTAGCACTAAAAAGAACTCTTGTGTGTTAAATCATCAGGAAAAAAACAATTATTATCCTTTTCTTCTTTGTGTTCTTTTTGTTTTCCTGCCAAATACCAGAGAGAACAAAATAGCAGGTTTTTTGCTGCACAAGGCAAACTTGTAAAATCAGAGGAAAACAAATCCTGAGCAAATAACTCTAAGAAAATAGCTGGAGGAAGTGAGGGTGGGGAGGTAGGCAGTGGGAAGACCAACTGATACATTTCAGTATTTACTGCATTAAGCCTTGAAGTATGAAGATAAATGAAGAATGGGCATCTCCATAATCAAGAAATGCCCTGATCTTTCTTTTGGTAGGCAATGAAATGCTTAAAGTTATATCTCAAGCCTAAAACTGCCACTAGCAATCCACAGTGCAGCTCCAGACACTCTGGGGGCTCACACCAAAACATCTGTGGGACTGGATCTGACTGAAGAGAAAAACTTGTGCTTAGAGCTAGCAGTGTCTACAATTCAGGTTATTATGTTATAAACTTTAAAGACAGAGAAGCATGTGCATCCACATAGCCAGAAAAGTCAATTTTGGGACCACAGTTGTGTCTGAAGCCAGCTCCAGAGCCTGGGGATGCTCCTTAAGACCCATGCCCAGTGGGCGTTTACACATCAAGGGATCTTACGAGATTTTACCTAGCCTAGCAGGAAGGTCTTAGCCTGGCATCCCAGAGACAGGACCCGTTCTGATTCAGTGTGACCTGAACAGATTTACAGTCTGGTGGCCAAGCTCAGTAGGGCATCTGCATAAGCATTATATTGCTTCCCTGCACACACTGCACTGGGAGTATGGCAGGAAAAATACCATCATACAATACTCACCAAGGGCGAGACTAGGACACACAGATCTGTTCTGGGCAAAAATCTGTCCCCTGGGCTGCCATCACCAGGATTACCTGATGCCACTGATTTCTGGGTAGTAGAACTGAGGGCTTCTCTGCAGGACAGGGGCCATGCTAAAACTGATAGAGGGAAAGTGGCAACCAGCCCTTTTGGCATCAGTGCTTCATCCCCCCTGGGCCAGGGCACGGACTGCTCTGGGCAGTTCTCTGGACCTCAGCCCCATGCTGGGAGCAGAGGCGTGCTTTGTTTTTGATCCCTGCACACATTCCTCTGCAAGAACAACTTGTTGAGGCTGAGCCAAGCCAGCATCTCTTGTTCTGTTCTTGGACTCTCCCACCATATTGGACTCTTTATCAGGGTATTGCTTTCTCTACTTAGTTACCCTTAATTTGAAAACTGAGCTCCAATCCCCATCTATTGGCACACAAAGGAACCTTCCTCTTTCTCCTTAACCCTGCTGTGACCACAACAGCTGTTACAATGCAGAAGTACCTACATGTACATACCATGTAAGTCAGTTTTCTCCCCTCCTACCTTAAAAAAGAAGGGTGTCTTCCCATGCAGCAAAGTGAAAATCCTGCCTGTTTAAAATATAAAAGAGCGGCAAGCAGAAAGAGACCTCGAGAGGCCAATGCCTGCCATAATAGGATTAAGGGCTATATCTCAGGCAATGCTTCTGGAATTAGCTGGGCTTCTTTGTAGAAGCTAAGATCTCTTTGCACCAGACTCCATTTTTGGGCTACCTAACAAATGCTGTACAAAGGCCATATATATAAAATCTGAGTTTCTTGTCACTGAATAGCCGAAAGGTAGGTGATTTAATTGGTGAACTAAATGCAACTCTCCTTCCCCAGCTTTTGCTAAGAAAGCTGCCTCCAAGAGCAGATTGCACTTTCTCCCAGCTCCTCCATACCACGCACTGAAGATTACTTTTTTTACCACAATTAAGTCTCTGAACTATTTTGAAATCCCACACAAAGACAGTCCGGTACAACAAGCATTATGCACACATGCTTCCACATGCCTCCTACCAGGCTCATCAGCACAACCAGTTCTATGTAAACTTGTTCTCTGATGGTCTTGACACATCTCCTGTTTCCCATCTTCAGAAAATGACGGAAAATAAGCCAGTGGCTACAACAAATGTGGCATAAAAATTACTTCTTGTGCCCTCCTCTCTCACTCTCACAGAACAGCCATTTCTGCTCCTCCTAATAAAAACATTCAGACAGTTAATTAGCTCCCCCTCATCCCTGCAGTCAACACATATTGCCCTACTGAGAGGCTGCAGATTTCCAGTAGGAGCAGTGGAGTGGAGGACTACAGGAGAAATCCCTGCTTCTCCTGCTATCCAGAGCTGAGCATGCTCCTGTTTTACAGAGTCATCAGTCCCTGGAGCCCAGACCCAGTGCGCAGCAAGAGAAGAGATAAGGATAAGAAAGTGCCAAGTTTTTCAGTCCCCATTTTCTTTTCCTGCACTCTGTGCTTAACCTAATTTTACAGACTGAGATGGGTGACTTTCCTAGGCAAAAGCTGCCTGCACAATGATTTCTATTCCACTCACTTCCAGCCCTTTTCTTCTACAAGTAAGAGCCGATAACCATCACTTGCAATTCAATAGGCTTCATATCGCCTCCAGGAAATAATTGAACCCTTTGTGGCTTTCAGAGCAACATTTTCGTATTTTCCCTGGCATCAAAATACTGCTGGATTCTGTTTAAATGGAAGAGATGACCAGTCTGCACTAGCTGAGGAAAGAGAAAGCCAAGAAGAAGACAAGTCAACTGCCTGCAAATAAACAGAATAAGCAGGGCAAAACCAACAGTTCCCAAGAGGAAGGACCAGTTCTTTCACCAAACTGGCCTCCCTCTTTGCCTCAACCTAAAAAATAGATGCAGAGGAAGTCTGAATCAAAATCTGTTATTTCACTGGGACCAGTACACCACTCCACCCGATTCCGAAATAGCCTGACATGTTTCTGTTCTGGCATGGGTTTCCCCCTGTCCCTTATTCGCTACAGAGCATCATCACCATTACACTCCTGCAAAATAAGTCATTCCAGCTGGTATGGAAATCCCAGATGACATGTACTTTGTAAGGATAAGCTAGAGGAAGGAACTGGCCGGGCTTACCGTAGTCCATACCCAAAGTAAAATGAGCCATTTATATTGTGCACTTGTCTGGTGCTCTCCAGTGAGAGTTTGTTGGGTACAGGAGATCCCTGGATACTGTCAGCCTGAAATTGGAGTCCCACCCTGTAATTTTTTTTAGACACAGTTCTTTACTTGAGATGAAATACCTTCATCTGAGCAGTCAGCCCACAGTAGCTAATGGGATAGCCCCATTATGGCTGTGTAGCATTACAACCATTGCAAACACTCTGAAACCTTTTCTATGGTGATATTCAAAGACATTCCTGCAGGGCTTTCACATGCCACATCCTTCTGCCTGTCTGCCATTGGTTTCGTGCCCTGTCTCCTCGCTTTAGTGCCCACAGACTTCTGCTGGAAGCGTTAATGAGAGCAATGTGCAAACAAATGTGGAAAATAATCTCTAATGCTGCAGGGGCAGAGGCCAGCGGAAACCAGAGGATGTTTTCTGGCAAAACAGCAGCAATAAGAGCTGTTCTCTAAATAAATAATGTCTCAATGCATACAGGCTTAGGCCTATCAAAGAGACCTTGGGCTGAAGGCTCTAACTAGTGTTTCTTCCCCCACTTCAGGGAAGTACTGGTGCATAAGGGCTTGTGATTTAGCCATACACTCAGGTGGGCATGGTAACCAAAGTTCCCTCAACTGGCAAAATTTCAGGAGTCCTAACCTTTCCTGTTCCCTTTATAAAAAAAACTTAATTTGGCGATAAAGTAATTAAATGCTATCAACCTCCATTTTACACAGGAGAAAACAGTACCGCAGAAAGATTAAGCTAAGATGCTCCTCACTGGGCATGCAGGAAAACAGAAGCACCACAAATCTGTGAGCCTGGCATGACTCTCATCAAGAACAAAACCCCTCAGAAACCTGACTTCCAGACCATGTCCTTGGATTGCAGCTCCTGGGGGACAGTCCATAGGAAGGACCAACAGTGGCCACCAGTGTCCTGCCCCGTGGGGACAGCTCCTGCCCACTCCCTGAGCACATCATGCCTCATGGGCAGCCCAAAACCTGCTCACATAAGGGCATCACACCCTGTAGGCTTCTCCCTGTGTTCCAGCCCCTCAGCTCTGCACAACAGTTGATGAAGAGCTCATTCTGAAGAAGAGGGGCCACTCACTCAGTGGCTACCACACCTTGCACAGAAATGTTGTGACAGTTGTCTAGGGGGTTGTTACCACTGTATATCACACATGCTGGGGCCAGAGAGGCAGAGGAAGCCAAGATCAGTGGCCCATTTGTTGCCTGCCCTGATAGATATCCTATTGATAGCTCCATCTCACACTGGCAAAGCCCTTTGTACCACTCTGGGACAGCTGCTCTGATGCCAAGAATTCCTCACAGGCTGGCCAGCCCTCATGGTGCTACCAGGCAAGCTCCAGTTTCAGCAAAGAATTTGATGGTTGTCTGGCAAGTGTATAAATCATAAAAGTAGCTTTGTTCTGCAACACTTCAAACCTTTTGGGCTCTCTCGTATGGCTGCAGTTTGCTGGCACTTGCTGTTCAATTTATGTAAGCTAAGCTGTGCAAACTCATCCCTTTCCAGCCTGTAGACAGCCTGTCACACCACACAGGGATGCTGCCCCACTATTCCAAGATGCATTTTGCTGACAGCAGGGCTTTTTTAGAAATGGTGCAGCCTTTTTTCAAGATTTAATTTCACAGGAAACGCAGTGAAATCCAGGATTTTAAAACCAATTCACTTCAATAAAATTAGGAGGCTCCATCCAGGCAAGCCCTGTGCCCGGGAAAGGAGAGCCAGAGAGCAAAGCTCTCAGTTTTGCCCAAATCAACTCCAGTCCAGCCAGCAGCAGAGCAAGCTGCCTTACCCCGGAAGATGGGGAGGATGCAAGGCAGACAGGGACTGGGAATTTTCCAACCACAGGTTAAAAACCGCAGTAAACAAAGAGGATTTCAGACATTTCATGCTGGATTCCCACAAATCTGTAGGCAAAGTGCTACTGTCCAAAAAGTCCCTGCAAAAGTGCACTGTGTGGGTGCAGGAAAAGACTTCACTATACCTGTCCACAGCACGTGGCATTTATTGCCCAGACAGACCCCAAGAGATGGCACTGGCAGGAGTGACAGCAGCCAAGCGTATCCGTGCTTCCACACCCAGGGCAGAATCAGTCACTGCTGCCTGAGAAGGAGAAGGTGGCAAGAGAAATTCCCTTTGTAGACATGGCCCAGGGCAAAGGCAGCATTGGAGGCTCTGGGTGCCTCCAGCAGACAGGGAATGGGGGCAGAGTCTGCCATGCTGAGCACTGGTCCCACCCTCCCTCCTACCACACAGCCGGCCCAGGTGGGAAAGCAGCATTATGTGGGCAGAGAATGGGTGTATCGCAAGAGGGTTGGGCCAGGCTTTTATCTGCTGTGAATCTACACAACGCCTTTGAAGTTGGTGGGTCTGACTGGTAGGTTGGTGCAGGAACTCTGTGATAATAAGGTGAAGCCAGTGGAACCTGCTCAGACACTCGGCTCATTTGAAAATCAGGATTTTATGGGGCTGCTGAGCAAGGAGAGCATCTGTGCAATGCTACGTGGGGCTATGCAGGTACCCAAGCCAGACACAGCTAATAAATGAGCAAGGAAGAACTTGACAGAAAAAAGCTTTGCTTTTCAGTAAAATCTCTGATTCTCTTCCCAATGCAAAGCACTGAGTTCTGTGAATGGTTAAACTGTTCAACTATTCAAATCTGTTACTCAGCCTAGGTTAGATGTTTCCAAATTGATCTTAAAAAAACCCCAGCTAAATATATGGGATGTCAGGATGAGGGCTGCATGAAAAAAAAAAATGGAATAAACATCAGTCCAGGCTCAATACACATTACCTTTCTCACCTCAGTAGTTGCACTGCTGGACTCTCCCCTCCCCAGAGGTTGCCAGAGCTCCTCACTAGGCTGCAATTTCCTTTCTGCCACTCCTCAGCAGTGCAGGCTGAGGCACAGGCCGGCCACAGCTTCTCCTCATGATGTTGAGGTGAGCTGGGGGATTCAGTCAGTATAGCTGTGGCAGTGTCATGGCTCTGATGGGTGGGTCAATACCCATGCTTGGCTCTCTGACAGCTGCAAAGGACCCCACAAGCAGCAGGAAACATGTTGAAGATGGACATAATTACACATTCTAAGTGATGTTTAAATTCCCGGTGGTCCACAGGAGTGCTGGGGAAGGAGGAGTTTATGAAGTCCTACCCTACATCCTAAAGGCCAAGGGAAACTGCGGGTTGGAGTCAAACAAAAAAGGGCTATCATTTGGGATCCCACATAGAAAAATTTGGGTGGGGAAGAGACATGTTCCAAGGCACGAGCTATATGTATATATATATTTCTGGATGTGTCTTTATACACAAACATGCCCACATGTCTTTCCATTGTCCCTTTGCTAAGTGCAGCCCAGCAACATGTTACAGCTTGCTGCCGCTGACTCCCTTGGGTGCTCAAAGCTCAGCCTGTTGGGAAATTGATGGGCCAAATCAATTAAAAGACTGAGAGCATGAGGACAAAATGAAAGCAAAGGCTGCAAAACACGTATTTTTACAGCTAGCTTCCACTCTTGCTGATCCCCAAGTCTCCAGGCATGGTGCAACTCTGGAAGAGCACAGTCCCATAGTCCTGTCTCCCCTCTTGTGTTTGTCACATCCATCATGCCCTGCTGATGGCTGGCAGGCCACCATAAGACAGGCAGCACAAGCCACAGCATACTTTGATCATCGGCAGGAGATAATTCAAAAGTTTTCATTGGCCAGACCATTGCACCTCTCTCCCTCCACCCAGTCTCCCATATCAGATGGACCATTAAATGCTCTACTGTACACAAGGGTGCACTGGTACTGAATGCTTCCCAATCACAAATACCAACATGGACAGGCTGTTTCACACTTACCACGGAAAAACACTTTTTTCTCATTTACCCAGTGTGTGAACACCACTAACACCACGGAAACCTGTCCAGTAACATCTTGCAGTAACTGAGATCCAAAGGAGACTGGGATCTCAAAAGGTACAGTTTAGGGGCACAGTAAAACTCTAAAGCTAAGGGAAAGCCTAATGGGAGAGGCAAGGGATGGGTGGAAAAATAAAGCACCTACCTGCAGGCCATAAGAAATATTTCGCACAGGAAATTAAAACTCATAAGTCATGCATGCCCACCTAAGCCCATGCCAGGAAGACGAAATAAAACACTAGGGAAAGGGAGGGAAGCAAGGAAGGGAAGCAGCTGTAGCAGGAACAGCATTCAATAACCAATGGTTTGGACTCAGCTTTCAAAGCCTCAGGACATTAGCTGATGTGGAAAGGGATGGGAAGACAGCAATGTGGCAAGGCTTCAGCAGCTGGAGCTTGTGCCAACACTGTGGACCTCTGCAAACCCTCTGCATGGGTGATGTCCTGTCTCACTGTTCCCTCTTTCACTTGGGCACCCTAGGCCATGTCTTGCACGCAGAGCAATGGAGAATACTACCAGAGCCCAAATCCCAGGGCAGAGGAGAGGAAGAAAGAGCCATTGGTTTGAAGATGCTCTTGGCTGTGGCTGTGGGCCTTCCTGCAGAAAGAGAGGGGAGGCGGTGATGGTAACAGTCAGCAAAAGGTTCAAGGGAAAACAGCAGAAAGGAGAGGGGCCAAAATCATGCAGAAGATTCACTGTGCATGAGTGGGGCCCTCCAGGAGGGCAGGGAAAAGTTGGGGAGGGCTGTGAGGAAAACAGACCCACTGTGCTGCAGGGGAGGGCATTTTCTATGGCCAGTCAATGGGCTGCCCAGAGGAAAGAGGCTCACATGCCTTATAAAGGCCAAGAGAAGTTTGCTCAGGGGAAACCCCTGCTTCTTCCTGAAACCTTTCCCACTAGTGGTTTTAATAGTTTGCTCCATTTTTCATTAATTTTTTTTAACATCTTCCTGAAGGCCTCCCATTTCTTACCAACACCACATTACCACCAGCTCACAGGATGAGGGCTTTAGCGCTGACCTCTGTCTGATGCTGACAAAAGGCAGAAATGCCTTTGCCCAGCTGCTGCTGCTTCTCCAGGATAGTGAGGAAAACCAAGCCTTGCAAGGAACAGCCCTCTTAGAGCAAGCAGTCACTCCATGGGACAGGTACATCAGGTCTGCACCTCTTTCATTCATCTTTTTGGAGGCAGCCGCTCTAGGCAGCCCTGGACTGGCTGCAGGGAAGATGGATATCCTCTCTGGTGGCCCAGTCCCACCAAGACTGATTGACCATCTTTTCTCAGTTCCCTTTGAAATCTTATAGTCTGCAGCAGATATTTCTAGGATTTCTTGTTGATGGCTTTTTGTCTCAAATGTGACACCTGTCACTGAAACTCTCAGAGGACAACCACACCGCTGTAAAGAGGAAAAGGAGAGGTACTAACATGGCTGCTGTAAGGAAGGAGGAAAAAATACACTAATTGCTTTTTGGTTTTCTATTTTTTTAACTGTCTGGTCATTTAATTAATCTCCTGTTCATGTCCTAATTTTTCCTCTGTGATTGTTTGTGGTGTTTTCCCCTCACAGACCTCCTCATCCTCATAGTACACCTGCTCCCTTGGGCCTCAGCCAGAGAAAAGGGAATCACATGCACCTTTGCATTGCTTATGGCAATATTCATACCTACACAGCACTTCTCAAGATAAAGGGTGAAAGCTCTGCCCTAACCACAGCAACTGCTAAGTCTCAAAAGGGGACAGAGGAAGCATCATTTATACTGATCCTGAAACAGCCAATTTCATCAGACTTCTCACAGAGAATCCTTTCCCTTTTTTCCTTAAAAGCAGCGAAGTTGGTGCACTGGAGTCCCCCAAGGCTGATGTTTATTCATCTGACAAAGCAGGTTGGGGTTAGACAATGGCAGACACAAGTGTGTGGTTTTATTCTGGTTTGACACCACTGCTGTCTTCTGCACTGGAGAAGACATCCCTAAAGATGCTCTGTCTCCACATTTCAGCCCAGCCCTGGTTAGGTGGGACAGCAAAGCTTGGCTCTCAGGCTAAACACTGCTATTAATGACTGCAGTTTTCAGTGTGGAAACGTGAGTCTAAGGAAAACAACCATGGAAGAACTGAGCTATTTCACACAGGCTCGCAAAGCTTTGCATTCAGGTGGAAGTGACCTCTCACTGCTGTCTGGCTTGCCTGTCCTGGCCCCACCACTTTCCATAAAAAGCCTCTCGTAATCTGGAGACTTAAACCATCTGAAGACCTTAAACCATCCTAGCTCTCCATATGAATATCTGTATGGGGGTGTGACTGCAGGCACTGCTTGGGGTAGAGTCACTTTTGATGACTAGGGAGTCCTTCCATTAAATATGTACAGGAAAAATACAGCCAGCAAAAGATTTTAAAATATTTTTTCTGAATATTCCTGATAATTTTTTGCTGGCTTACCAGCAAGGGGGATATGTATCATGCAGAGCAACAAGGAGCATCTACAGGCAGCTCTCATGTTGAGGGCAAGTATCTGACACAGAAGTGTTCTTGAGCTCCTCTATCAGCATTACTCACTCATCCACACCAGAATGCTAAAAAGAAATAAAAAATGTCATTTTGCTTGTGCTTTGGAAAATTTAAGAAAAAAAGAGACCATATGCCACAGACTCCTAGATAACATTCTAAGGCAGGGCCTCAAGCAGAAATAAGGTCTTTGTTCTTAAGCTGGTGAGCTGGACTCAGGCAGCTGAGATTCACAAAGCAGGCGAGCACACTCAAGCAAACTGCAAGGGTTAGCAGCAAGTTTGCTGACTGACGGGATTCACAGCCCTGAGTTACAGACTTCATCACATCCACATAGCTCACAAGGGATGGAGAAAGAGAGGAGGAGAACTGAGAGAAGAAAGCTAATGCCAGCAGCAATCTAGTAGGCTGGCCACTCATCTAGGACTGAGACAACCAGCATCCAGTTTCCAGTCTGAAAACTAGCTGATTTCTGGGGCTGAGAAAACACCGGCTTGAGCGACCAAAAGCCCAGGTGTCACAACATTCACATGGTAGAGATGGGCCAAAGTCCCTCAAGGAAGAAGCAGGGCTCTTTCTGACAGCCTCCATGAACACCCTCCCAGGGATGATATGGGCTAAAACAGAAGAGGGCACCTTATGTTGGCAAAAACAAGGTAGAACATGTCCTGAAAGCCAAGTCATGGCAAGAAAGATAGGAGAAAGCTGATTGAGTAGAAATGAGTAGGAATACCCCCAGCCCTGGGCTGTGGGTATTGCACATGTATAGCCATAGGACATGTCTGGGATATTACCAGCACAAACCTACTGCAGGTCTCCAAGAAAAACAGAAGTGTGAGGTAAATATGCATGAGCATTTGGGTCATTCTGCATTGACTATACCCTCCTAGCAAACACCTGACAAAGCAGATAGAAGAACAGTAAAACCAAAGGTGGTATACCACATACACTTATTTTTAAGCATGAGAAGAGTTGTACATCTCATCTGAAAGTAATGTTTTAAAAATAAAGCATCCTCAGACTTCGTCATCACAACTATATATTTTATGCAGGAGTTGCCACAGTGGGAAAGAGTCAAGCTCCAGCCTGTTCAATATCCAGAGGCTTCATTATGTGCACATTATGAGTATTAGTCTAGTCTTGGCTCTGATTTTTTACTTTCATGGCTTTCTGCATGGAGAACACCTTAAAATTTCTGATTTTCCCAGGCTTGAAGTAATTTTTTGTATCCTGTGGGATTTACCTTAAGCATGGCTCAGTCTTGAGGGGTTTTTAACCTTACTACATCTCAGCTTGGCTTTAGCCAGAACTTGTCTCAGTACAAGCTGTATATTATTATGTAATTTTGTTGCTAACTAATTAGGAGTGCAGCTGTAAATAAGAGATATGGGGCTCGCTCTCTGCCAGATTAGTAGTATGCCAAATAGCACTTTGTCAGCAGCCTGAAGTTTGTGTCTGAAAGGCTGAAAAGAAGATGCAATAAACTTCTCTCCTCTTCTTCGATAGGAGAGTGAGGCCTAAATAGGTGTCAAATCTCTCCATTCAGCTCAGATGTTTTGACCTAGTAGCCTTCTGTTCTCAGGAAAACAGCAGCTGGCCTCTGGGTATCAAAATGTCTGGGATTGTCAGGGGCTTGGCCATGAGCAGGATGGACTAGTAATCTGTGATGGGTCCAGCTGGGGCTGGAGCAGGATGGGGGCGCAGAGGGACCACTCACCAAGAGAAGAAAAGCTGGTCCATTTCTCCAGAGAAAAAGCAGCAATGGGAGGGGGTCGATTCTGAAGGCAGCAACTTGGACAGGAAATCTTGGAGCCAGCTATAATTTTTAATAACCAGTGTTATTGAATCAGACCAACACGGTCATGAATAAGTAAGTAACGAACAGCTGTCCTGATGGAGAGGTTTTTTACTAAGGATGGAAGATGGCAACAGGATCTGCCATGACCAGCTCGAACTCATGCAGTGATCTTCACAAGTAGAGAGATGATCATTAAGAGGAAACAGGTGGTCTTCAGTCAAGACAGAAGGCCTACTCCCACTGAAGTCAATGCATACTTCTGTTCACTTAATCCTCTTTAACCCTTCACCCACAAACCCAATGAAAGGCTAAGCATTGAATAAGGTCCTGCTGACATCATGCTTGAATGGGATGAGAGTTTGCACTGCACCCCGTACAGGTGAAAGACTAAGACCATTATGTGAAGAAGAGCTGTAGGATCAAGCTCTACAGACCCCAGCTGGCACATCCCATTCCTAGGTCGCAGGAGCAGAAGCCTTAAATCTTGAAGGAGTATCTTGCTGAACATATGATTTCTAACATCCACAGCAAAATGCCCAGGGACAAGACTTTGACATTATTAGGAAACACTACTGGGGAGAAGGAGGGGGTATTTAATTTTTTTTCCCTAAAGTTATTTATTTTTTCACAGCATAAATAGTCAGGACTGTTTTAAAGATTATTCCTTCCCCTAAGTGATGCCATGACTTGCTACATCATCTGCATCAGAACACTGCACTCTTCTGAAAAGAGGCACTGTATCAGAAAACACAAATGTGCTCCACCTGTGACAAAATGAAACATGTAAACCACTTGCATTAAACTAGAGGGGAATAAACCAGGACACAACTCTGCTGGGCTTTAAATGGCTTAGCAGAGTACTTACAGTCTCTTTGGCAGGTGCTGTCTCCAAAGGTAGAGTGGGAGGGCTCTTAGTCCCAGAACACTAAAAGCAGGCAAAATATCAGTAAAGACAACATTGTCTCACACTTCTTGTCAGGCCCAGGTAAGTGCTAGACTAAAGCAGAGCATTTATCTTAAGCTGCCAAAATCAGGTTGTTACTACAAATGGCCTTTTCTCATTCCTGTTCCATCACTGGCAGGTGAAATCAGGCTTTGGGCATCAGGATAAAGTAAGTTGTGGGCTAGAGGATACCTAGCATGAATGTCATGGCTCAGCCATAGGTCTCACACCTGGGACAACAAGCAGGTCACCAGCCATAGTGAAGTGAAGTTCATGAAGGCTCTGTAAAAGCTCTGTTGGCTCTGAAATAGGGCAACAGTGTTCTCTTTCCCACAGAGACTTTCCTTTACTCCCAACTCTTGCTACACACAGACACCTCAAGAAGCTCCTATTGCAACTTACACAAATTATCACACACAGGAACTGAAAACCCTGTGGCTCAGAAATCTCATGGATATGTCTGTGTGTTGATGGCTTGAGTAGTCTGACAGAATAACAGGAATTTTCTACTGCAGGTATTTAGGCAATATTTGTACTGAAAGGTACTGGTTCAGAAGTGACTTGTCCTCTGGAAAACTACAGATAAATGTTGGCTTGTACTGAAAAGGAGGAGGAAATTCAGAAATGAAGACTTTCATGGAAACTGATCTTTCTTCTGCCCTTTAAACACTCCTGTTCAAGATGAAGCACCTGCCACCCTACAAAGGCCACCCAGCCTGGCATGGTTGGATCCAACATAAAATGTTATTTCTGTAGCATGGCCAGCCACTCCTCCCAAACTTTCATTCTGGATGGATCCACTCTCAAACTTGTGAATTCATTTTCATGTGTTAATGGTTTTTAAAATAACATCTTCAACTCTGTTTAGGGGAAGGGGAAATCAGTAACAGGGGTCATCTTCCCCCCTACCTTTGGCCTTTAGCAGAACCACACTGTAGTGTCAGCACTCCCATTACAATATCTCACTATCAGACAACTGGAAGCTTAGAAGACGAATGGCCAGCTGTTGACAGGCCAAATGCGAACCCCTGGTGCACTCTGTCATCCTCCACCTTCAGGACAGAATTGGCATCTAAATCTGCCTTCACCAAACCAAGCTGTGCCTGGGGGAAGGGCAGCTGCAGGGGTGGCACAGGGCTGAGGGAGAAAATTGCAAACCTGCACTGCGTGCAGAGAGCACTTTTACAGGCTGCATCCATTTACAGGTTTGGTGGCTGAACACACATTGACATGTTTTTGCAATGGCTTTCCATGCTCTGGAAATGCATAGTCCTCTTTCAGTGCACTTTGCAAGGGGGGCAGCCATGCCTCGAAACCCCTATTGTGGTGTCAGGATTTCATCTGCAGCAACAGCAGCTGTGTGAATTTTATTAGCAAAGGCTTTCAGTCTTTAATAGTTTCCACTGAAAGAATGAAAAAAAAATTAAGCAAAAGAAAACAACAATGCTGTGAAGTGGTTTGCTGCATTCATGTTCTGCAGACCATATGCACACATGCTGGCAGGCAGCATGGCAGGCGGGACTTTACTCATGACGTGAGTTGTGGTCAACAAAGGAAGTTAAAAAAGGAACTTGGGGTTTCTATTAATCGAATTGGTGGGGGGGAGGGGAGGGATATATGAGTTTACAGGAATCTAGGATGTATTGCTGCAGATTTACACAGAGCACAGGAGATGTGTGCCTCAGAGATACGTAGCAGATCACACAGAACAAGCAGTCCTGGGAACTGAAAGCAGCTTCCAAGAAATGTTGGAGGTCCAAACTGCTATTGCTCAACATTTGCAAGGCAAAAATGGAAGAACCACACTTGCCTTCTTGCCCCTCTGGGATGTCTTGGGTATCAGACACGGTTTCCCCAAGAAGGAACAAAGATAAAATCAACAACTAGTAAGCTGACAGTACAGAGCAATGGGGCTGTGTCTCCACATGTGGCAAGGACTCTACACCCCCAGCAACCTGACTGAGGGGTGTCCTGATGCCTTGAATGTCTCAACAGCTGAAAGAACGGATCAAACACGGCAGTTCATTCCCTGGCTTAAGGAACGCCTTTCACCTCCCCCCACAAGAAAGAGACTTTTCTTTAGGTACTAAGATGACAGTCCATGGGGTTTTCCTGTTTATAAACATTGCATCATAAGAACTTCCTCTTAACCTTCTCCTTGGGGTTAATAACTATCTCACTAATAGCTGGGAGAAAACAGCACAATTTCTCTTGGGCATCACTGTGTTTGGAGACTGATTTATCTGTTTGGAACAGCCACTGTTCTTTATATCCACAATTCTCCTCTTTGGAAATCCCCCTGGGTTGTCCTGAATTTGTTGGGGGGAAAAAAAAACAGTACTGCTGTTTCCAAGAGCTAATGCCACTTTCTGCAGGCTCTTCATACCCTCTGAGCAACACAGCACTTCCTCCTCCATATGAAAATGTCAGTCACTGCTTCTCACAGCAATTTTGTGGTTCAGCATGAACAAACTAATTGCTTTCTTAGTGAGCCTGGAGGAGTTTTTCTTCCTTTTTTTTTTTTGTTTCTTAATAAGAGATCATTTCATGCTATTGTTCACCTTGAGAAGCAGTCCAGCTCCAAGAATGAATGTTGTAAAGCCAATCCTGATGCTGATCAAAGTGATGTCAAATTTGGAATCAATATCAGCTACACTCATTTATCCTTTTTACTGTGATGAGTCAGATCCATGGGTCAGGTTACAGATTTCATCACCTCTCAGGCTTGCCACTCACAACATTAGAATTATTTTTTCCCTCTGCAATGATTTTATAATCTTCATCTCTAAGGGATCTTAAAATAACTGTGAAGGGCCAAAGATGGTCAACAAGGCAAAATTCTCACATCATTTAGGTTTGGGACTGCTTAAGGGCTAGGGATGATACAAAACAAAAGAGAAACCAAATCATCTGCTCTCATAATTTCAATCTCAGCTTGTCTCACACCAAATCCACTAGCACTTCAGCATCTTGAGCACTGTGCCCTCAAAATCCAAATTCAGCCACTTACCTTTTAGGGTCTCAGCTGGGGTTGGGTTGAAGAGAGTCTTTATTAAGAAACCCTTATTCCTCCATCCCTACAGTTTCAGGCTCTACAGATCCAAGATTCTGTTTTTTCCTTTTCTTCTCTAATTATATATGAAACCAAAGCCCAGGAAACTAGAGTTTTTTCAGTAGAACATACCAACACCTTCCCCATGGCCCCTACAAAATCAGAGAAGACCACTACCTGTTTCTCTAAGTACCTGTTAGTGGAAATGGTTGGCTCATTGTCATGTACGAAGAATTAAAACCCCATTCTCCATAGATGGAGACGGCAGAACATTCCTCATGACACTGCATACCCAGAAGAGTGACCTACCTAACACTGACTGCTTCACTGTGTATGCTTTCCTTTGCTGCAAATGATTATGTCACACCACAAGTCACTGGTACAGGTGATTTATACCAATGTCCTGGCCAAACTTCAATTATTACATTCACTCTACCTAAACTTCCTCTGCAGATTCAGCCAAGCACAATCATTAGGTCTCCTTTGCCAGAATTCTTCCGTGCAGTGTAGAGCAGCTGCCATACTCACCAGAAGCAGCTGCACTGAAGGGCAAGGAAATCAAATTGCCTTACTCTGAGACTGTAAAGTGGGATCAGATCCTTCAAAGCACGAGGTGACTTTGAAATGCAAGATGCTGAGATCTACACCCTTCCACCATGCTCCATCTCCACTCTAAAACTACTTGATGAGTTGAACCCTGGCAGGTTCCTGCCAGCTGGGTCAGACTCAGGGCTGGAATGCACAGGAGATAGGACGAGGATGGAGAAGTACCAAGGGCTGGACCCTCCACTGGTGGGGACCAGAGATTTTTAGGTCTGAGCTGTCATGGGTGGGAGGAGGATTCATGCATAGCTTGGGTACCAGAAGAGACAGTGATTTTTTAACAATTAGCTCAGTAAAACACAATTATTTTAACAGCCAACTCTACAAAGCAGGCCTGAAGTGCCTTTAGCACAGCCCGAGTCCTAACAGCATCCAAGCCATCCTTGACCCTGCTCTGCATTTAAAATGAATTCCAGGAACCATTATAATCTGGACAAAGCAGAACAGAATTAGATTTAGGACAGAGCAACTGAGGTGACTGCCCAGGGCCCAAAACTAGAGGGCAGCCCCCCCCACCCAGTCCACATCAGACAGCAGCAAAAGTCAGCCCCTCCAAGGGGGGCATGGAAGAGGTGACCAAGCCCTGCCTTTGCCCCAAGTCCCAGAGTTTAATGCTGACTGTGCAGTGAGAGAAGCAGGACTAAGTCAACATAACCGAGAGAGGTGTGGAACAAAGACCCCACACAGGATAACAGTGAGGTGACTTAAACATTTACAGGCTCACTCCAAGCAGGGGGTGATGAGAAGTCAAGTTTTATGCAAGAAGACTGTAAATTTCCTGTTCAAATCTGTACATCAGGTTTCCCAGAAGTAAAGCCACTGTTTTCAAAGCGGTCCAGACTGGTGCACAGGGCAGTGTCTCTGTGATTGCAATCTGGTGCTGTGGGGCTGGTTTCTATGTTTGCAGGCACCACAGATGGTGTCAGCCTAAGGTTAGCGTGAGCAACTCTGATTGAATGTAACCACTTTTTAAAACCTCATTGCATCGTAGTACACCCTTGTTTTCCTGGACACATCCCACCAAAAAGTCACTGGAGAGGGGGAGAGGGTCATGGTGACCTCCTAGCTGACTAAGGTCCACGATGTTCTCTACTGAACGACACCTCTCGAGACACAGAAGCCTTGTTGAAAACAAACTCTGGGATCACAGTGAGATAGGAGAGCACTGAGAGCTGTGAGCAAAAGTGAAGACGTCCTGGTTTCAGTTCCAGCCACAAGAACTGGGTGAACCTGAGCCTGACCCAAATTACATGAAGATATTTGCATCACAATGAAAACAGGCTGTTACTGCAGCAAGGGTGGGTGGTGCCCTGCCTCCCCTGCTCCACCCCCTCCCCACTTTTCTGGAAGAAAGATTTCTATAGCACAAGTGTTTTGCTCAACCCACCACTTCCTCATTTGTCCCCAACTACTTCTCCATCCAGGGCTGCAGGGACTCAGCCTGAGCCCACTGGTCCAGGATCCCAGCCCTGAGAAGAAAGGAAGGACTCCAGCTGCCTACTTCCACTGTCACTGCAAGCAAGAGGGGAGGGGAAACTAAGGAGGAAACTACTTCTCTTACCAATTAGCCAGCAGTGTAAACTGGCCAGCCGACAAGGGAGAGCACAAACAGCCCACAGGGAAAGGGCATCATCCCTTTTCCAAGAGCTAGAGGCACAGTTGAAAAAACTGGCCAACCCCCATCAGCTTCCCGGGAAGTTTGGCACCCTGTTCAGAGTAGCTTGTAAATGCACCAGCTACACACCTGCCACCCTCCACAGCTTCCTCCCTCCCTACAGACAATCTTCTGGTTCTGTTAATTTGCTACTTCCTATGTAAAAGCCTTTTCTTCCTGCCTTCTCCCCATTTTCCAGAAAAAAAATTCTGGGCTAGGATTCCCAAACCTGGTCTCCTGGGTTCTCTTGGCATGCACTTAAGTTCTGTGTCCTTCAAGGACTTGTCACCATGACCTTCTAAGGGAAAAAAAAAGTAATTTCATTATCTTTCTTTTCCATATATAACACTTCACCATCTTTCCCCCTCCAAAGAAAGAGAGAAAAAAAATAAATACTCAAAAATACTGTGCTTTCAGAAATACATGAAACAAAATTCTTCCACAAACCTTATCTCAGCAAATGTACATTCACTGTGAAACTTCAGTTTCAAGAGGGAGATTTCCTTGTTAAGAGGTAAATGAAGTGGAAGCTCAAATGAAGCATTGTGCTGGCTGTGCTGCTCATAGGTATCCTCCAGTGCTCATGAAACATGTCTCGATACCCTGTGGAGGCTATGGCTGGAAGGATGTTAGAAGTGTGTGCTAAATATATCTTCATGCAGGGGTGGACTCTGAGGTGGTATGGACCAGCACAGCTTAGGTCACATACACAGGCCTGGCTGATTTACATCACTGCTGGATGGTACTCTAGTGCGGCTGCAACAGCAACCCCAAACCCCTCAATGCTGCTTTTGTGGCAGTCACTGCCTAGTACCGCTCCTCATTTTCTGGGGTAAATGGCAAGTGTTTTTCCCATCAGGTGGGTCACTGAACCTCAAGGTGAAATGCACCTGCTGCCCCTGCAGAGCCTGGCATGCAGAGAGCATCTGCTGAGGAAAGTCAGATCACAAGGGCAGAGCAAAAGAAAAGTGAGATAAATGTTCTGTTTCCTCTCCTGCTCCCAGGTGTGGCAGTGATGGAGTTACTACATCAGATTATACCAGGTCATGTCTCTGAGATAGGTGCTCATTTCCCCCTTTCTGTCATACCCTACTGCATGTACAGTCTTCTTGCTGGTACAAAGGAACAAAGAATGGACTATAGGTAAAACACAAGCCTAGGGCTAGTTGAGACTGGCCTCAAATCCTTGTCCAGCAACACACTTCTTCCACAGCCTTGAAAATAACCTACAGGGAACAGGTCTTTGGCACTTAGAGCAGGCTCCACATCACAGTGACAGATGCCTGCCTTCCTCAGCGCCATACAAAGGGCCACAAAGCAACACTGAAGGGAGGGCACACACGGAATGTGACATATGGAGACATCTTAAATGCCTACACACTTCTTGACATGGGTTTCACAGTTCCACATGCAGCTGGAGCCCCATGACATGCCAAGTGCCGGTATGTACCTCCTGCCCCAGTTTCCCACTCTAGTCTCCTACAATCACACTTCAGCAGTGGCACTGGACCAGTACCTGTCATCCTAGGCAGGGCTGATGGCAGCAACCGGGGCAGCTGTGGGGAGGCCATGCTGCAGAGCACACTCTGACCAAGGGTAGGGAAGGCAATAATCACCCTCTCCAGATCAGGCAGCATGGCAGGTAATTAGCTCCCAACTTTCTGGGGCAAATGACTGTTTTGTGGTACTTCTGCATTATAAATTAAGACCTTGAAGGACTCCCATGAGCATCAGCACATGAATTGAAGCAATGCCTGTTGCAAAATCACAGCAAGTGAATGCCTGAGGCACTGAAACAGTCTGATCTGACACTACTGACGTGCCTGTCTCTCCCTGTCCTGGGCTAACACTGACAGATTCAGTTACTGCTACAATCAACCTTCTTACCTATCCTCTGTGTCAGTGTGTGCCATGTTGTGCTGCAGAGAGATGTGGGAGCCCATCAGTGGTGATGCCCACAAGGAGAAGTAAGCAGGCATAAACTGGGAAAGAAGAGCGACCTTTCCTGTGGTATTGTGTTTTTTGCTTGTGCAAAGAGGAGGAAATGTTTGGAAAGCCTATTTCCCAGAATTATTTGCCACTGAGGCAAGAGGTCCTGGTAAACCTTCTGCAGGGATTTTCTGCCTGGGCATATGCACTGCAAAGGTCACCTGTGGTGCCTTTGCTGTGCACCATTTATATAGAAAAAGGACAGAGACAGTATTTAACCAAGTGCCAACACTGAGAGTGGATCACAGTGATTTTTCTCTCTCACATTTGCAGAAACAGCAAAACATCCCATCTTTGTGGCATAGCCACCAGTTTCACAGGCTTTGCTGACCAACATTCCCACAGCATTTGATCCTTCCACTCTTCTTTCAAGGAAAGTATAACACAGGGTAGATTTTCTACAGGGCTTGGCACGGACTGTTGGACATACAGCTCAGTAATGGTTTTGAAAAATAACTCACAGTGAGTCAGAGCCACATGACTTTTCCTAGTCTCCCATCCCCACCCCAGTGCTGTCCTCCAGCCTTGTGTGCCACAGTGTCAGAGCAACTCATCTCCCAGGCCACAAGAAATGTCTAAAGAAACAGTAGTGGTGGCAGCAGCAGCTATTTCCTCACTCAGAAAGCACAAACTTATGGGCTTTTTTTCATGGTTAACAGCTGCTTCCTCACTTGTGCTGAAGAAAGTCCTTCCAAAGCATTTCCTTTTAACTTCTGTAGCAAAGCAAAATGAAAAACAGAGACAAATGTATGAGGCTGCCTTTGATTTTCTGTAGTAGCAGCAACCAACCGGGGGGGGAAGGAAAGAAAAAAAAAAAAAAAAAGGAATAAAAAAAAAAGGAGGAAAAAAAAGAGGAGAAGAAAAAATAATTACACCCCCCCACCCCCCACCCCCAACAAGTGTGGACTACACTGTTCCTCCAGGCAGAGAAGAATGCTGGAGGTGGTATATGCCAGGATGACATCAGGGGAGTGATGCAACTGATCTGCAGCCAGGAATCCTGTGCAGCAGGGAGCTATGCAGCATGTATAGAGAAGGGTGTATATTTCTATACATAAAATTTGCTGTTCAGAGTACATACACCCAAGCCGATGAATGCAGACCTTAAGCTGCATACTTTGCCTGTGCATCTCAGTTAGGTGGAGGGGGGAATTCTCAATATCAGAGGTCACCCAACACTTTTCCATGAGAAAAATGTGTTTCAGTTGGAGTTCAACTTTGCCAGATTTCAGCTGTTTGGGCTGGATTTTTTCCATGCATGCTGTCTGCCCCAGGCTAAGTGGTTTTTGGGAAAGCTTCAGCAAAATGGTTTAGTTTTCTCAGCGCAAGGCTCAAGAAAAAACACATTTTGACCCTGTTACAGACTATACATATGAAAAGAGTTGTATTCTGTAACGGCTTCACACACTTGAAAAGGAGTATGGCATTTGTGCCATCGATATCAGACATCCTGCTGCCCCTGTGTGATTTTATCCAAATCAGCTTCAATATAAGCTTCCCAGAAACCTCAGTATGTGCAGGCTTAGAGGAGACTTTTTAGGGTTTTAAAACTCCACCTGTGTGCTTCACCCAATTATGAGTCTGGACCATGGAGGGAAGAAGGGAGATGTCTCATTTGAATCGGGGATGGAGGGAAATGATGGATGAACTATGAGGGGACTGTCTTCCCAAGCTCTGGGCTCTCCAAAAGTTTCTATCTCACAAAAGATCAGTTGCTGCCAACCAGTCATTGCTAGCGAAGAAATGCCAATTAACCTCCTTTCTACTCACATACTCTGCTTTTGTTAAGCATTGCACAGCATATCTTCCATTAATGGTGGTCAACAATTGCCACAAGAAAACAAAAGGACCAGGACAATTCCTTAGGCATACATGATTGTCTGGAATGAGATCTGATTCCCTGAGTCTCATCTCCACTGACAGCAAAACCTACCAGAGTGCTGGCTTCCTTGAAGGCATCTCTCCAGAGAGAGGCTAGCCAAAAGAAATATGCCCCTGATGCCTCTCTGGCTGCCTCAGGAAATGTATTCTGGGAAACTTGCTGATGAACCAGCCTGGGACTCAGGAAGGTCCTCCACATAACACAAATGCAGAAATGGTTCACTTTGGGGAGTTGGGTTTCTCTTTTGCTTTTTCTTATTTAAGAACACTAACTCTATATACAAGAAATCCTAAGCAGAAAGTGAAGGTGACAAAGCCAAGTCTGGAACAGTTAAGAAAATCAGCATGAAAATGAGCTTGTACTTGACTCTCTTTCCTATGCACTTTTAAAAATGTATTTTCACATGACATGATCAGGTATCAATACCATGAAATATTGCTTACACTGCTCTGGATGTTTATTGCAAGCAAACCTAAATTAAGCCAAGCTGCACTGACAAGCCCCTATTGACATAAGTATGCCTACTAATCCGGTGGGAGTATCCCTACAAGTGAAACTGAGTTTCACAGTTCAGTCCCTAATACATATACCTTAGTAAGTAAATCTACAGAAAGAACAATTAGCGCAAAGAGCTGAGCCAGTCAAAAACTCCCATTACCTTGACAAAGAAATACTTAATTTGTACAAAAACATCATGGTGAGAGCAGGAAATACCCTGTCAACTGATATAAACCACTGACTATCTCATCCTAATCCCATTCAAAATTAAAAGAATGTTCTAATCAGAACCTGCAAGAAGAATGGAGGAGGTAAAGGATAATGTCATGGTTCTATGAAGAGAAGTCCATCAGCATGTATCAACTGAGATGAAGTAAAAAAATAAATTGAGTATCTTCTGGTAGTAAATACTTTTTTTGGGGGGAAGAATTAATAAAGTTGTCAAAAGGCACAAAACAGAACTGGAAGCACACCTTGTGTTGCTGTGCACTTGCAAGAAAGAATCAATGTGAGCATCTTATGCACCAACTTCTACTGATCATTTGAAAACTGGTCTTATGGCTGTTTAATCCTCCTTCTGACACAGGTTTCTCCATCCAGCATGATTGGAAAAATGTAAGACAAGCTCTCTACTTTAAAAATTCGTTAAGTGGTAAAGAAAGGAGGAAAACATGTGCTATTGATTATGTAATTTATGTGTTATGATATCCCGGTGGGCTGACACGCTTGGTGGTGACCTTAGCCTTTGAAATGGTGGATTATATAGTATAAATCTGCCTCTAGGTTAGTGGACATTTTATAGTGAAAATCTTTCTATTAATATGTCACAGCTTATGACTGCTGAATGTACTTTTGGTCTAACCTTGAAAGAGGAAAAATGGGAGGACTTCTCCATTTTTGTATCTAAAACAACAAGCCAAAATCCCTCAATGACATTTCTGCAGATGTTCCAAGCAGGGAAAACTTGGCCATTTTATTTTCACTCAAATTAAAGTAAGGGAACATCTGGATTCCTTTTTGGAAATAAAGATTTACATATTTGCAGCTATGAAAGGCATGCAAGGTGGAGAAGACTGTGTGTTTTCTACATCCAAGCGAGACGCTGTTTTTCTCTGACAAAAAAACACCTCAGATTTTCCTTTCCAGTTAACTGTTTCTCTGGCCATGACACTGGTGTTATTTACCCTTCCCCGCCTTTTGGGAACATCTGGGTACCTGATGCCAGTGCGCTGTACTAAAAATATCAGAATAACAAATCTCTCACAAACAGGTCCAATCCTCTGCAAAATTTCAGGCTGATTTCCTGCAGAAATGAACAACCGTACAGTGTGTGGGTGAGTCCGTCAGACTCGGGTTATCTGCCCTTCTCTTTCACCCCTCCAGGAGGTCTTAACAGCTCCGGAAATTTCCATCAAATGTGACAGAGGGGCAGTTCTATCCAAGGTCATAGGAAACCTCATACATTTTGCAAGTGGGTCACAAAGGAAAGAAACAATAAATGCTGAAGTCAGTGATGGAGTCACTAAAATAGCAAAACAACACCTTGCCCCTAATTAGACATCAGAGAGTACATGACAGAGGGCAAGCAGGCTTGTCTCCACCTATGGCAGAACAACTTGCTCAGCAGAACATTTCTGCTTTTATTTTTAATATAAGAGAACCTGCAGTGAATGTTCTGATGCACATAGAGACAGATCAAGAGGAAAAAAAAAACATGGAAACCTGTGTGTGCTTCTTCTGCAACACCTGCACAGTTATCTAAGAAAGAACAATCTTTTTACTCTTCATTCCATCCTCTCCTAGACTAATTTTGTTCTTTAATTATGACTCCTGGCAACCTTCAGTACAAATGAGGATTTTCCTCCTTTAGGTAATGCATGTTCTTGGCTCTGAGGAGGAGGCTTGTCTGTCAAAACATTAGCTGTCTCTTTTATATGTTAAGCATTAATTCTATTTATCTTCAAATTATTTTCAAATACTGGAGGCATTCTTCTCTGTATTGGAATGCAACAAGTGCTTAATTTCAGGTTTTCATGTTATTCTTTTTCAGACATGAGGCCAAAAGTGAGTAATTAAATTCTCATTTAAACCCCATTTCCTTAAATATGCCTATTCTCTTACCACACACAGCCTCTTTACTAACCCCACGCTCTTTCACAGGAGGCAGGAGCCTGCAGCCCATGGGGACAGGTACAGCCCACAACCTCATTTCAGATGGCCTGAAACCACATTATTATTATTATTCCACCATTTACTGGTAACACTAAGGCATGTGTTAATGTGTGGCAGACCAAAGGCACTCAAAAGACTTATTGGTCCCTCAGCAAGGAAAGAATTTCTTGTCCCTGATGTAAAGGAAGGAGTTAACAGCTCACCACCACCTAATGCAGAGGTTCTTTTCCCCTGCTAGACTTGCCCAGTGACAGCCTTTACCCACGCTCTCATCTGGAGATATCACAGGTCTATTGCTTCCAGAAGAAAGAAAATGAAGGGTTAAATCTGGAATGGTCCAAGGAAAACTGAGAGATATGAAAGATACGGGCAGCTTGTGTGCTCTGTGCACTCAGAGCCAGAATTAGTACTAGTATTTTGACCTGCATGTGGGCACTCCACTGCCTCCAACAGCTACTGGCATTATTCTTCTCTGCTACTGAAGGCTTCTTCATGAGAGCCAAAGCAAGGGAGCTCCAACTTCTCTTGCTGACAAAGGCATCACTCATTTATAAACAGAATGAAACCACCACTTGGTTTCATTCTGCCAAAGGAAGAGACAGCAGAGGGAACGTGGTCACAACCCGCCTTCTCAAAATTCCCACTGAGACCACAGAAGATGTGACTTCAATGCTTTGAGCTACCCAAGACCCCAAACCCTAAAAATGCATTTAAGGCACTTCAAGATACAGATAAAACCTAGGCAAGAGGCACAGAAATAGATCCTTGTATCCATAGCAATACAATCACACAAGAAGTCCAGCATACCACTTTTTTGAGGCCACAGCAAAGCTCTCCCCGGAACCAAGAATGGATACCTGAAGAGCAAAAAGCATTGCAGAAACACTTTGGAAGGGAAGGCCTCCATGCCTTGTGCCACCTTCCCTTTATCCCAAGGGGCAGTCCACCCTGCCGTGCATCTGAGCATGATGAATCTGATGTGATGAATCTGTGTTTTCCACTGCAAGGAGGAAAATTACTCACAGTCCCCATCATGACCCAGTGACTTGTGGTATCCAAAGCAAACACAGCTAGCAAGGCTGTTCAGCAAACAGTCAACAATCTACTGCTAGCTGTCCACCCCATGAAATGCCACAGGTTTAGGTTTTTTTCCTCCCTTTGTCACTTGCCATTCTCTTCCCTCATTCATTCTCAAAGAGGGCAGTCACAAGCAGAGCCTGCCATGCATAACCTCACCTTCCCACCCAAGCTAAGCCTGAAAGAGTCTGTGGAGGCCTGAACAACACCCTTCTTGGTTTTCATCACGTCCCAGTGCCTGTTGGATGACGATGCTAGGAATATTCAGAAAGAAACTAAATTCTCACCTCTTTCAGGAAACTGCTTTGATTTTAGTGATTTTAGTAAGCCAGTCTCCCCTTTAGAGGTGGGAAGGGAAACAGCTTGCACAAGGCTCATGGTGAGTAATACACAAGCTCCCTGCTGTGCCAAATAGGAGACTTAGAGCCATTGGTTCACAGCCACCAGTTTCAGCATGTAGCCTGATGGTCTCCATCGTCACTTGTCCTGAGTGACTCAGGAGGCTGGGAGAAGGAGATGGAGGAGGAGGGCTGGAGACAGTCCTCTAGTCTGCAAGACCAGGAATGGGAGTCAGATGAGTTCAGCACCCTCAAGCATCACCAGCAAGGGCACTAACGACCTTTGCCATCGACATGAGCAGACTTCAGGCTCTTCCCTCACTCCCAGCTCACCCACATGCCCAGCGGTCCCCTGAAGGTTGCAGATAGCTGGCATCAGCAAAGAATCTGGGTATGATTTTGCACAATCTGCAAATGACTTTTTAATATTTGCTGATATGATCTTCAAGAGTGGCAACTGGCTTTGCAGTATCTGCCAATAGGGAGTGGGTATGAGACTGCTTTATTCTGGCCATCAAATAGCAATCATATGTTAACGACTTTCAGTTTATTCCCTGCGGTACCTGGCTCAGATTTGTGAAACGCTTCTAATATGTTTTCAGATTAAATGGACCTTTTCTTCTCTTAATGTATATGCCTAAAAAATAACAGAAGTTGCACAGTCATGTCAAGAGATTAAATTACCCTAAATTACAGCTGTCTGAAAACAATACATGTATACTTTATTCAGCAATGGTGTGCTTAGTCATGACAAATTTGAGTGGTCATGAAGACTGCTTTGTTTCTCTATTAGTGCTTGTTAAACGTCGCATAAAAGCACAGTAGTGTGAATAGCCTGACATCCATGAATAAGTCTGTTTCAGCAATCACCCTGCATAAACCAGACCCAAAAATCAATAAAGTCACCCAGCCACTTTTGAAAGGACTGTCCTACACAGCAAAGTGTACAATACACAGCCATATACAACCATATCCAAACCTGCCTGACAGTTTATATTATAGAACCATGATCCTACCAAACTAAATAAGAGTGGCTCTTTCCCTGTCTGAATTCTCATTCTTTGCCCCCCTAGTAATATTTGCAATGTCTGAACCAGGTGCTTAGACTCTCACATTAATTTGTGAGGGGAATTACACAGCTATATTGTCAGCTGCAAAGCCCAAATACAGGAAGGAAGTAGCATGACTTGGACAAAAGAGAAATCCTCATGAGAAAGGTATGCCTACCACCCTGCCTGCTGGTGCTTCATCTGCTGAAATGTAGGAAGACATCTCCTTGCAGGCAGGCAGTCAGCCCTGCATGCTCTCCTTGGAAGAGAAGTCCAGCAGTGGCAGCACTCTATGAGTCTGCAATAGCTTGGTGCAGACAGTGTGCCTACCTGGTCCAACATTGCCCAGGTGTGACACAGAGGGACACCTACAGGAGGATCTCATGGGAGTGAGTCAACCATGGTCAATGCTCCTGGGAAGACCTTGACACATCATCATCACATGTAAAGCAGGTACTGAGCAACTTGAGGCACCTTCACATACAGGCAAGAGACAATGCAGAATTTTAAGGACAGACGTTTGGGATTTAGGCACCTAACATGGAAAGTCAGGCTCTGGCTCCAGTCTCTAACAGCTTAACCTGCAGTGATGGTGCCATCTCCCTCACAGCCAGAGGCAGTTAGTCAACTGCAGCAAGGACACATAGCAGATCCTCAGGAAAACCAGGGAATAGCCCTGAATATTAGCATAAACCACCAGCCAGAGTGATTCCAGATTCAGAGGTAAAGTTCAGGTTCTGGTTGGGTGAGAAGTGTAGAGAAAACAAGGACATATTGCAGAGAATAAAAAGACATACTGGATATGGAAAAAACTACTAGGAACAAAAGGTATCAGAAAGGTAATATAGAGACATTTGAGTATTTGCAGGACTCAGTGCTTTTCTGGAATGACTCAGCCCTGCACGGTAAACTCTCTGTAACACAGACGAAACCTATACAACACATCACCCCATCCTACGCTGGAGGGGGATTAGCCTGGACTTGAAACTGCCTTTACCTGAGCTCCAGGTCAGCTCAGAAACGTATCAAGAAGATTGAGGGGTTGGAGCCAGGCAGGACAGCACCATCCCTCCTTCCCAAGGACTTCAGGCCAGGAGGAAGTTAACACACAGCAGCTCTGTTATGCCTCTGCTTCATCCCCACTTGTTTCATATTTTCAGTGAGAAGTGGCTGGTGGAGCAGCTGAACCTTCAGCTTGCAATCGTTCTGCCAGCAGAGTCCCCTCTGTGAACGGAATTTGCTGCTGCCCATCTGCAGCCAAAATCTCACCCTATCCACTGATACTCATTTGTCCAGAAAAGTTCACTTCAAAGGCAACAGCTGCTCTTCAAAGAGGCAACAAATTGCAGCAAAATGGAGAATCAGTGGCTTCCCCAGCCTTGGCCTGAGTTCCTGCAAGACATTGGAGGGGCCCTGGCCCAGACTGCAGAACAATTGCAGAGCAAAGAGGGAAGAGCTGAGGGGAATGGGTTGTTAGTAAATTTTATTAAAGAAGGATAACCTTTGCACTTTCTTTGGAAAAGCCCGTTTGTCATTTCCAGTCCATTTCAGTGAGATTAAAAATGGAGTATTATCTACCTCCATTGAGATCCCACAAAAAAGCATCGATGACCATCTGTCAATTCTGAGCATTCCTGTAAAATTACAGACATCCAGCCTCTGCTGAGGTACTGATGAAAAAATGAAAACTGTTTTTTTCCCCCCATTTGACTGAAGAAATGCTGTAATTCTCTGTGGCTGGTATAAAAAGCAGAAAACAATGTTCAGCTTCTTCAGCACAATCCTGGTGTCCTCAGTTTCTTTTGGTCTTTTGAGATTGCCACTCTGGGTTACCATCATGTATTACTGAAAGGTCATACGTGACAATAAATTATCTCTCTACAGACAGAGAGACATTCTGGCAGCCTGGAAAAACTCCATCATCCCATGTGCTGTTTTACGTGACTGGAAAAGGGTTTGTCATATATGAGAAAACTTTACATTTATGGAGTTTCAAAACCAATGCAAACAAACAAAAAAATTACTATTTATGCTTAATGGGTTTTTATAAATTTTCTGCCCTGGTTTTGTTCACTGTCTCCCCAAGAAATTTGCATTTCATTAAAGACTTTCAAATTCAGATGGTCCCACCTTCCCTCTCCCTATACTCTCCTACCCTTTTTTACAGTGTACTAAAACAGCAACTGCATTCCCAAATGGTTACTCAAGACTTATATTCTGCAACTAAATGCCCTAATGAAAACCTCATCACCACAAAGGTTCATAGGCTAAGTTCAAAGTACTGATCATGACCTCAGTGGGCCAAGAGGAACAGACCATATTTTGGCTTACAAAGCTTTTCCAAGGAGCATCACAGCATCCTCAGCACTGAGATCTGTACCAGGATCTAATAATGGCCATGGGATTTCTGAATCACAGTTTTTCCTCTCATCAGACAAGATAATAACTTGCACATCAGTTTTATCTTCCATAATTTCTCCACATTAACAAAATACTGTTTCACCAAACAATACGTTTTTTTAAAGGCACACAGAATCTACAGAATGAGGAACTCAGTGCACTGAACTCTTTCAGCCAATGAAGAGGCAAACTGTAGAGCAAGCACAAAGCACTCTTACTCCAAGAAAATACTCACAACAAGCCCTTCATTTGGGACTTCATGCAAAACCCATGCGGAACATCCAGGAACTGGGAAAAAATAAACCCTCAGAAGTATCTGGCTGTTGGAAGCAGACCCCGTTT
Organism: Scytalopus superciliaris; assembly: GCA_013400415.1. Lineage (NCBI taxonomy): Eukaryota > Metazoa > Chordata > Aves > Passeriformes > Rhinocryptidae > Scytalopus > Scytalopus superciliaris. Next base: position 190,065 of record VXBX01000465.1, read on the forward strand.
GAACACAAGGTACAGCAGGCACCTGCCTAACTAGCACTGCCATGAGCACACTCACCTTCTAGCTCCTGTCCAAGAAGACAATACATAGTGAATTTTTTTCATTTTATTTTTTAGTATGGAGCTCACAAGGACAGCAGGATCCAGGCAAGCCAGGAATCCAGCACACAGGACACCCTTCAGTGAGGCAAGAAACTTGGTCCTCCCCAAGCAGAAGAGGTAATTAATGTCTGCAAAATAGTGGGTGCTCTCACCATTCAGTGACTGGAAAAGGGGTACAGGTGGGTAAGGTGAAAGGAAAAGGTGTAAAAGGTGGTCACAGAGCAACTTCTTTCGAAAGAAAGAAAGAAAGTGCTTTTGCTATAGAGATCTGTTGGTAAAGGTACAGTGACAGTACCTACTACACTAAACTGTCCACGACTTACAGGATTAAGGCCTGCCACAGCAGCTGGTAACTAGAGCTTGTACTTTCTCATAGGTGTATCACCTTGGGGGCCTCTAAGTGGCTGTCTGGCTGCAGCACCCTCTCCCCTTTATCATGGCCTTACACTATGCACAGAACACAGACCAGGGCAACAGCTGGAGACAGAGTGGCAGTAATCCATGAGGTATACAAGCAATACAAGGAGCTGGCCATGGGATAACAGAAGTTTCTCAGTGCAGGTTAGGATTTCACAGTGGTGGTGATGACAAATGCAGGGTCTGCAGCTCCAAAAGCCACTGTTGCATGTTTCTCTGTCTTTGCATCCAGGCCAATTTCCTACAAAAAATTAACAACTGTGACTCAATAGGTCTCTCTAGAATACCTCTGTGATAGTAGTCCCCTGGCCAACAATGCAGAAACTTCAGGCCGTTGACACCAACCTGTTTCCCCAGGTAAGCAGCTCTCTCAGGTCATTTGTGGAGCAGATTTCGATGGCCACACATGTGGGGAGAAAGTTGAAAGGCAGAGTCCTGGGCTGAAGTAGCAGAGACTGCCCAGTACCTTCTAGCAAACTTCATAAAATGGACAGCAGTTTTCTGACACAAAGCTTTAAATTTTGCTTTGCTGTAAAGAACAAACAAGATGCTACCAACTCACAGGCTGTGATTTCATGGTAGGGCAGTCAGCTTGCTCATTCCCACCCACTGTGCTGGCCTGGTTGCTAGTGCCAGCTGGGTGATGAACTAGATCAGAAATGGATCCAGCTGGGGAAGAAAATAACAACACAGAAACCAACAACAAAGAAGGGAAGGTGGGAAATCACCAGCAATGCCAGGGGCAGGAGTGAGCAGGCTGGACAAGGAAGGAATGGGATGCCTAAGCCAGCATTCCAGCAGTACTAAGAATCACAGAATGCGTCAGGTTGGAAGGGACCACAGTAGGTCATCTGCCCCAACCTCCCTGCTCAAGCAGGGTCATCCCACATGGCACAGGATTGTGTCCAGATGATTCTTAACTATCTCCAGTGAGGGAGACTCCACACCCTCTCTGGGCAATCTGTTCAGCGCTCAGTCACAGTAAAGTTAATTCCTCATATTCAGGTGGAATTTCCTGTGCCTCAGTTTCTGCCTAGTGCCTCTTGTCCTATTGCTGGGCATCACTGAGAAGAGCCTGGCCCCATCTTCTTGGTGCTCCTCGTTCAGAATGTTGTAGACATTCATGAGGTCCCCTCTCAGTCATATCTTCTCAAGGCTGAACAGGCCCAGTTCCCTCAGCCTTTCCTTATAAGACAGATGCTCCAGTCCCTTGATCAACTTTGTAGCTCCACTCAGCTGTGAAACTGCTGCCTCTATTGCTTTCAGCCAGACTGGCAGCTGCTCAGGACTTGAAGGCTGGCTCACCCAGCTCCACCTGTTTGCAAACACCAAGCCTTCTTTTGCGTTATTTGAGCTTGGATAAACATAGCTTTGCTAGAAAAAAGTGCTGTCTATTAATTTTTCCTCACTCCAGGAAGAGAAGTCTCCACTGATTATCAACCCCAGGCACGGCCGAGGTAGGAGTCAACACCTATCCAACTGACAGCAAGAGGCTAAACAGCCTTGACCCAAAAGAGATGGTTTCTGAAGCCATCCTCATTGCAGCTTGGAGGAAGAACCTAAAGATAATAAAATGCAACTGAAATCAATGGAGTAGATGGAAACACCCTGCTGCTTTGTCCTCCAGTGTCAATAAGACTCTAATTCTCTGCTATGCTTCAGTGCCCAAGATTCATCTCCTCCTAAAGGAAATAAGCTACTTTACTTACTACATCAAGAGCTGTCACAAATTCATGTGCTAGTGATTGCAGCTGAGGGACTCTTCACATGCTGGATCTATTAATGAGAAAAGGTGAAAGGTTGCTTCTTGGCTTTCCTTGGCAAATGTCTGTGCCACAGGAGGAAATTTCCCAAGTAAGTGAAGAGAAGGTGAGAGAGAAATTCCCCGAGCTGTGGTCAGTGGAGTGGCCGAGGTACAGCAGCTCTGTGAGCTGAGCCAGTAGAGGTCTCTCTTCCACTAATCCACTAATAAAAATAAATAAATATCTATATTCATCTGCATGTGTCCTCTTTTCTGCTTCCAGTCCCCAACTAGAATAAAACATATACCTCAGGAAGCCAGCAGCTCAACTGGGAACAATTTATCACTTCATTCCAGGGAAAAAAAAAAAAAAAAAAAGAAAAAAGGAAGTTTGTGTGGTGTACCAGGTTACCAAGCTTATGGCTTCAACTCCAGGCTTCACATCTGGCAGGAAAAATTTACAGTATGGTTAGTTCCATACCTCCAGGTTCTCTTCTCAAAGAAACAGAGGACCACAGCTGCAACTATGCTTGTTGGGACACAGCCATCTGCTTGCAGAGCATTTCCAACCTGTCCAGGTAGCAGGGGGATAAAGGAGCCCTTTATGCACTTGCAGGTCACCAGTTTCAACCTGGGTAGAGCCAGTCATGACAGAAAGGCTTTATCAGGCAACAGTTGAATTTTTGGCCTCCATGTAAAGGACTGCTTGGTCTTTGTGGGAGTAGTGTCTGGAGCACACAAAATGGGGTGTCTGCCCACGACTGTAATCCTTGCTTGAAGTCTCAGATGTGAGGCCAAGGATAAAATTGGAATGAAACTAAGGTTCCTGCCTGCTGGCTCCTCCAAACAGCTGCAGGCGCAGTAGGACGGCCAGGTATAAAAGCTTGAACTGGCACAGCCTGTCTTTGTGGATAGGGAACACTAAACCACAAGGTGTGTTTCTCTGCGCTTCCACCCAGGGCTGGCTGGCAGGTGCCAAGCTGCCAAGAGGGAGCGGGGCAGCCCTGCCAGCACAGAGCAGCAAACCTGCCCCAAGTACCCATCCAGGATACTTTGGTTCAGCAGGGCCGTGAACCAGTGTCTTCCATTGCACTGACACTGGCTGTGGCAGCCCACCATGTGATGTGTTACCAGCCACTGCAACACTCCCTTCTCCAAAAGCCAGAGCCAGAGAACTGCCCCACAGAATCCTGTAGCACCTCAACAGCAAATAAACTGCTTGTGCTCTTTGCTTGTGGAGAACCTGTGGATTAGCAGGTTTATTAAGACAGGAGAGTACACATAGCCAGGCACAGCTGGGAAATGGAAGGAGTTCAGAGGGGTTACCCCAAATCCCACTCCTCAGTGATGGCAGAGTGCAGGAGCAAGTGGGGAACAAGCAGCAGGCAGAGCTTTCCCCTCTCCAGTGACCATGCACAGAGCAGATGCACTTCACTGATGCAGTTGCACCCCTGAGGAGGGGCAAAAAAAGGAAAACCAACTGTATCTATTTAACCTGAGCATATCTCAATTGGAGACAGGCATACATGAACACGTGCCGGCTCCTTCTGAAAGCAGAGAAATTCAGTTAGCTTACATCTTGTCTGTGCATGAGGCCTAGAGTAGCTGGTAGTGTCCTACAAAAGGAAAGTCACTTTGGGAAGCATGCTGACTGCAGGACATCTGTGTCACCCTGGTCTTCTCCACCCTCCACTCCTTTGAACCTGTCATGCTTCTATATTGCTTCTCCTATGCAGGGAGCTACAAAGCTCTAAACTCTCCCAGGCTGGGACACTGTTCAGCTTGTGGCTGGAAGCTGACCCTGGTGCAAGTCACAAATGTCCCCACCTGTCACAGGAGACCTGGGAGCAGATCAGCTCCCAGTCTTCTGTTCACCTCTGCAATACTTTCTGCCCATGCTGCTAGAGCCAGACCTTTTCCTCTTGCTTTTGCCTGCCCTGCAGTCCCAGGGCACATCTCACCACATCTGTGCTGCTGCCCCTCTGCCACCACACCCACGGAGCAGGGAGAGGGCAATGACAGGTGCCAGGGTGAAAGCTCTGTAGCAAACAGAACCCCTTCATTAGTGGTTGGTTTGCATTACAAGTAACCGCCTTTTGTGGGATTTTTGTAGCTGCTGTCCCTTTTGGTTTGTTTTCTCCAGGGAGAAGCAGGTAGTCTGATACTGGCTTGTTTTTTAGGCAGTTGCACTTTGCATATCATTGTTATATATCGTTATTTTTATATTTATATTATCAATTTTAGATTATAGGGAAAATATACATTTGCTTGCCTTTTATGTAAAGTGAATTGGGAATATTTTTCTTTATTAAAAACAAACAAACAAACAAAAAACAAACAAAAAAAACAAAACAACAAACAACAACCAAACACAGAGGAGAAAACACATTCACATCTTTTTTTTGCCTAATTTTGAGTCTTGCAATGACTGATGTGGGCAAGGCAGAAAGCAGGCAGGGAGAGGAAAGGCACACAAGCTGCCTGGATGGAGGAGGTGGCTGAGCCTGGATGAAACACAGCAAACCACAAGTGCAGATATAACCCACCCAGCATGAAAAAAATGCCTTTTTTCAGCTCAGTAGGTAAATGAAACATCAGATGGGGAGGGGAGGAATCAATATTAAAAAAAGTGCAGAAAGTCTTCGTTTCTCTAGTAAAATCAAAGCAGAAAATATCCCATTTGGGGACAGAGCAGAACAGTTCATATAATATAATCTAATTATTTTACCACAGATCACACATTCTATTAAAGCCATTATACCATGGACGTTTCCCTTTGGTGTTATTTTTTTTTTTAAAAAAAAAAAGTAAATGAGGCTAGTAGATTACAAAGTATGTTGAGATTTCTGAACTAAAATGTGGGTTTTTTTGAAAATCAAATTCAGTTTCTTCGGGTTTTTTCAGCTCAAGCTACTCACAAGTACAGACGGGCATGGATGTAGGAAAACATCGTTTTCCAGCTAACTTCCCCATTTGAGTAAGAGGCTGGCTCTACAGCCGAAAAGCAGTGGGTGCTAATATTGACTTTATGAACACATTGTTAGTACTTTCTCTTCCAGCCAAACGCCTCCAGCGAAAAACAGTCAGATCCACGTCCAAAATATTCCTGCTAAGGAATGGGTCGTACCCCTCTCCTCTGACATGGCAACACGCCGCTTTCTGTAAGGGAAAGCCACGGCCCTGCACTCGCTTCCCCTTGCCCGGCGAGAGGGTTAAAACAGAGCGCGTGGAGCAGAGCAGGAGGGATGTGGGGCTTAAAACCGAGCGCGGGG
>VXBX01000465.1:207310-286394 GCA_013400415.1 Scytalopus superciliaris
ACCAAACCCCAAGTCCCAAACAAAACTTGGGGGAGTGAACCAGGAAGGAGGGAGGAGTGTTTACAGGGAGGTCCGGGCGAAGAATGTCCTGGCTCCTTCAACAGCCTCTGAACACCCTGTGCCCTCTCTTCCCACTACCCCTCTCCTCTTTCTTGTTTGGGCTTTTCCACTGGCAGAGCTGCTTGCTGTTTTTCTTTCCTCCAGAATCGCTTAGGCAAGCTTCCCATCTTTTTTTTGGCCACCCTCCTTCCCTAGCACTTTATAAGGCTCTCAAGTGAACCAGCAAAGTACATCTGAACTGCACACAATAAAGCATCTGGGTTGCTTGGGATGTTAAATATTCCCTTGCAAATAAAAGGGAAATTGGGAATTACACCTGAGCTCCTCCACAGGGTGTGTCTTCCAGAATTGAGGATAAAGGAGACAGGGACATAGTATGGCCATTTAAAAGCTAGAAACTTGAGGAAGTTTGCCCCTAACCCATCTCAGCTGTTACTGAGCCAATGCTGTTTCCATACCTCTCCAGTTTTTCAGGCAAATTGCTAATTTCGTCAAGAGGTGTGGGGTAAAGCCACCATGAGATTCAAGGTGCAGGCCCCAAGAATTCACCTTAGCACACTGGTTATATTTATAATATGCTTAATAGGAACCCTTCCAGACAGAATTAGGGCCCCATGAGGTTCGGCAGCAGGGACCATCAGGAAGGAAAGAGCCATTTAAGTTTATCAAAGCCCTGGGACATAATCCAGCAGTGTCCAGGACCAGAGCAGTGCCAAGGGGAGCTAGGAGCTGCCACCCTCCTCTGCAAGTGGAGTTTCAGACCTTTTGCTCATTTAATGTAAACTCTAGAGGGAGCCTAAGGACAGAGATCAGACCAGCGCCAGGACTCGGCCTCCCTCCTGACAGCATCCCCACTGCCCACCTGGGCTGTCCCCCTGCTCTCATCCCTTCTACCTGGCACTTCTGGGGGGCTCTGCTCTCCTCTTCCCTCACTGCAGGTGGGGAGCAGTTGTGACCAGGGATATGGGCCTTGTCACACACCTACACAAACCATGGATGGGTTCAGGGTGTGAGGACTGGTTCAGGGGATTTTGAGAGGGTGCTGGCTGCAGGTACAGCTTGGGGGTGTCCTTATTGAGTTTTGTTTTTAAAAGCAGGTAATCTGTCACAAATGCTTTCTCTATGTGACAACTGTAGGGCAGGTTATACCGTTATGTCTGTGGGAAATAGTTAAATTATTAGCACTGAAAGTACTCATTCTTTTCTCTTTGGAACTCTCTCCTGCTCCCCAGCCTTCCCTTGACTTGCTAAAGGAGCACTCCTTCTAAAATACCCTCACTTTATCTCAGGGAAGACTCCTGGTATGGGTCAAATAATTTTTGGTTTTTTTCATTTTGTTTGAAGTGTAAAATAGGAGTGAGCTTAAACTGCTCTTGAAGCAAGTGAAGCCAGCAGCAGTGCACCCTTCTGTACCAACTTTTCCCTTTTCACACCAGGGACAAGGAAGAGGATGTGTGTATGCAGTCCCTAAAAATGAATACATACACTCACACGTGCTAATGTTGAGTTATCCCAGCAAACACTACTGTTGGACAACTGAGGCTTAAATCAGTAAATTGATTGCTCACTGTAAACCGACCTAATTTCTCTAAAGAAAATACACCATATGAACGAAAGCATTTTCAATCCAGTCTAACTCCCTTCTGTGTAAGACTTCCCATTAAATAAATCATATAAGCTATGCCATTTTGCTAGAATAGCAAGTTTTTCACATAAGAATCTTAACTAGAGGGTTCTCATGGCAGCTAAACTTCCTTTCCTTTCCTTTCCTTTCCTTTCCTTTCCTTTCCTTTCCTTTCCTTTCCTTTCCTTTCCTTTCCTTTCCTTTCCTTTCCTTTCCTTTCCTTTCCTTTCCTTTCCTTTCCTTTCCTTTCCTTTCCTTTCCTTTCCTTCCCTTTCCTTCCCTTTCCTTTTCCCTTTCCTTTTCCCTTTCCCTTCTCTTTTCCCTTTCCCTACCCTCTCCTCTTTCTCTTCTTTTCTCCTTTCCTTCCCCCCAGTCACAATGCAAACCACACAGAATATTGTCAGGTGCAAATAAATTGGACAAAGCTCTCAGCTCCCACTGTGGTTGCCCTGCTCAAGTGAGACTCCAGCTCCAGTTGTGCACCTGTGCACAGACCCCTAAATCCTCCAACAGCCCCTTACCCCCACCCCATGGTGCTGAGAGGATTAACTGCTTTCTCTTTCTAAAGCTCTCTCAGTATAGAAGGTGCAATGCAAGAGCTGAGTAGCAATCATAACAATGAAGTGTTATTGTCACTACGAGATTAAACAGTTTTCCAACCCCTTGCTCCTCCACCTATGCCTTTAAGAAAGTTTCCCAACAGATGAATTATATGCAGTGGAAATGAGTTGTCCTGTTTTTCTACAAAGCCTGAAGTGAACCTTTCTGGGAAGGGGATGATATTTTGTAGCAATGTTTTCTCAAGTACAATTCTTTAGGTTCCCAAGTGATGACACATTGTACAGCAATGCTCTTGGCACAAGGCGTTCATCTGTGAGAAGGGATGCTGGCCTCATTTCTTACAGCCATTCATTAAATAAAAACACCCTGTGTCATGTTATGTTCCTCTGAAATGTTTAAAGTTTTTAGTGCATGAAATTATATGGTGCCTGGATAACTTTTTTTCCAGAATGCAGCACTAATCTCTAAGTCAGTTACTGAACACTGTTGGAAGAGCTTGGGTTTTTTGTTAGTGCTGTGTTTTGTTTTCATTTGGTAGGATCCCAGCTTCATGCAACAGGCTTTTTCAGAAATACAGAACTATGTAAATGTGATGCTTACAGCTGACCACAAAGAGGCCGTTCACCAAAAAAATAACCCAACATAAAAACATCTGCATCTGTTAGGATTTTAAGCATTCTGGGTGCCATTTACATGAGAATCTAGCCCAGCTTTCCTTTTTCTTTTTCCATTTTTTTTTTTTCATTTCTTTTTTTCCTTTCTTTTTTTTTTCCCCTTTCCCCAGTGGCCTATATTAATTGCTTTAGGATCAAGAGGTCTACAAACATCTTCCTTATGTAAACAGAGGAACTGGTCTGGCTACTTTCTAAACCCTTTAAGGAAGATGACCCATCTCACATACCAAAATGAGGGCATTAAGTAACAGATCACTCTCAGGGCTTCATATCTGAGTTCTGGTTCTGGCTTCCCTTGGCCAGGTTATTGCACACTGCTGCAACTCTTGGCACCTACATATCTTTCCTCACCCTTTTCCTAATCTGTTTAGACTTTTAGCTGTTGGAAATGCTCTGCTTGTTACAGTACCACATCTTGTTTGTGTTAACCAATCTAGCAAGGCAATTGTACAGTTCTGGGATGCAAAAGCCAGGGCCTTAACCTACCGTAATGTGATGTTATTGCAGAGAAAATTTGAAAGTGGATTCTGCAAGCATCTGGCAACAAGAAAATCATTATGAGGTAGGTGATTCACATTTCAAAGAACCATAGAATTCACAGAATGGCCTGGCTTGGAAGGGACCTTAAAGATTATCCAGTTCCAACCATGCTGCCATGAGCAGCGACACCTTTCACTGTCCCAGACTGCTCTGAGCTCCATCCAACTTGGCCTTGAACACTTCCAGAGATGGGGCATCCACAACTCCTCCTGGGCAACCTGTGCCAGGGCCTTCACCACCCTCACCGCAAAGAACTTTTCCCTAATAGCTAATCTAAACCTACTGTCTTTCAGTTTGAAGCCATTCCCCCTTGTCCTGTCACTACACGCTCTTGTAAAAAGAAGTGCTCTACCCCCATCCAGACAGCCATGCCTACCAGTGCTAGTCCTGCCAGGGCAAGAGTCTCCTGAGCCCAGTTACCAGCGGGCTGCATCAGTGCTCCTAATCCTATTCACGGATGATCTAAACCAGCCAAGCTTAAAAAAAGTAGAGTAAATTGGCAAGTCAAAAGGCAAAAATTATTTCACTGAAGCCAGTCTATTGCAAAATGCACTGTGGACATGATTTCAGTGGCTGACGAGAAAGATGGAAAAAGAGAGCCCGTTTATTTAACAGCACATGTTCCGGGTTTCCCTGGGAAGGAGTTAAACATTTCTCTGAGCAGAGGCCTAATCTGTTGTGGTTTTTGACTCTCACAAGCTTAGTGGTTGCTCGCTTTGTTCTGACTGCCAGCAGCTAAACTGGGACATCTCTTCAAAGAGGAGTACCTGAAAGCATCACTTTAAAGGATTTGTCACCTTGTTATCTCTAGTTTGAAGGGCCTTTGGAGAACAACTTTCACTCAAAATGTTTGCAAATATCACAGTTCATATTTAATAACTTACTTGAATGACAACAACAAAACATAGCTAATACTATGAGAGGCCCAGGCAATTCTGTTCTACTGTTGCCCCCCACCTCAAGTCTGCAAAAGACAGGTGGGAAATCACAGAAGCTGCAAAACCTATGGTCTGACTCAAAAATTGCTCCTTGGATCTCTGTAACTAGGTCCTGAAATAAATTCTTCTATTCCTGGTGCTCTCTAGCACTCTCAAGCCACGTGCAACCTCTCAGAACTCCTTTGCCCTTCCAAAATAAAAGAAATTACCAAAACTTAGCCCAAGCCCTCACTTGGCCTTGTGCGTGTCTGAACAATTTTTGAGCCTACAGCACCCTGTATTTTCAAGCGAGGCTTAAGAACCTGTGAGCAGCCAGACCTTCTCAGGCCAGAGGGAGCCCTTTCTAAAATGTTCCTTGCAAGTCTTTGGAACAAACTGTCAGGCCTTGCTAGACCCTGCATTGGGGTTGCCTCCCTCTGGTGTGGTTGGTTGGCTCGGCCCCAGAGTTAGAAACAAAACCCCCAACTCTCAGCAATCAAAAGAGACTAGTCAGCCACCCACCAGGCCAAATTAAGCCTGTTGAGAACACAGGGCCAACTCCTTAAAATCATTCAGGTGTCTAAGTACCTTTGAAAACCCGTTTCTAATGCTCTGGAAGATAGTTGGCAATAAGCCTTCTCAGGATGCCTGGTGAGAAAGAGGAGGTTGGGATTTAATGAGTGCATGGCTCTGAGGGTGCAAGGGTACTTCAGGGTTTTTAAAAATGCTGAATTTCCAGAAAAATAAATGTTGGAGTTCTTTATAATTCTTTATGCATTTTGAGGCTTCCTCCTTATCCACAGGAACCAGAAGTTCATTCTATTACAAAGGAAAGATTCAAAGTTCTTTAGCAATAGCATGGCTTCAGGACCATGGGCTTTAAGACAGAAAACTAATCAACACAGCAAAGCAGTGAGAAGTGCTCACACCAGAAGCCAAGGTCCCCTTTGGCTTCACAAGTGAAAAGTTGACTTCAGCTCTGAACATGTGATCTGGACAAGTATTTGGGAAGACTTTACAAAACCAACTATCTTTTGTTCAAAGCTGCTGAAGTCCTGTTTTAGAGAGTAACTTTAGCAGTAGGGCACCTCAGCTTCGTTCAGTCATGCAGACTCCAAGGTCACATTCTCAGTAATAGCTACACCAAGATCATGCAGCTACATCAGTTTTCTGCTTGTGAAAACTGTTTTGATTTGATTTAACTGAATTGATTTTAACTTGGTCCTACCCCTTCATTATGTTAATGTTCCTATCAATGTTTACAATAGCCATTTATTTCTTCTTACAAGTTGCTTATTTTTGTAAGGGTGATTTAGTGGAATCTTTCAGTGAAAACAGCAGTATCTACTACAACTTTCTTGTCTCCCTTCAAATTATTAGTAGAAAAAGCTGATGATAATGCTAATAAACTGTTTTTCTTTTGTACATTCAACTATTGGGCATCTGTAATTTGGGCCCTGGGGACTACTTACTTCTGAACAATTTTACAATGTTTTTATTTAATTAATAAGTAATTTGATTCTTTCCATTTTCAGCTTCTAACAAGCAATAACAGCCTATCTTTCAGAAAGTTAAGTACGATGCTTTCTTTTCCTCAGTAAGTACTTAGCTCTAGGCCTGGAAAAGGGCCAGGGCATACAGGGACAACGCACCACAGTAACATTTTGTACCTCATTAAAAAATAACAACAACAACAACAGCCGACTTGCACATGAAATTAAATGTCTTTCTTTTCCTTCTTCCCTTATTTTATAAATATTCATTTATTCATTATACTCCTGTAAAAATGCCTGCACACATACACATTCACACTGGATTTTTCTGCTGAACAAATGAGGTGTTAAGATGTGTTGTATTATTTTTATGAATTTAGTTTGGCTTACATCAAGCTACTGTGAAAGATCCCCCATCTCAAGGTCTCTGGGACAAGGGACTTCTGGATGATTGATGGTTTGGATTACTTCAGTTTGGGGGTGCTTCTCTTAAAAAAAATAATCTAGGGAAACCTATTGCTTTTAAGGTCTCTCATATTGAGTATCTTAAAGCTGAGAGATTGCTATGTCCCTCTGGAAAATATTGGCATGGAAGACTTCACCCATCTGTGCAAATACACCACAATCCAATTAAACTGGCAGACTTTGAAATTATTTGCAGATTTCCACAATCTGGCAGCAGCAAGCAGATGCAGCCTGTATTGCATAAGAGAGTTGTCGCAAGCCCACGTGCCCCACAGCCTGACAGAGCTCCCCAAAAACCCGGAGGAGAAGTGGACAGTGTGGTGTGGTCTGAAAATGGGCACACGCTGCTCCTCAGCTTCAGCAGGGATGCAAAGGGGTGGTGCTGCAAAGGGGTGGGTTGCAAAGCCTGGCAACCCACAGCTGAGCTCTTGGCCCCAGCTCCAGCAGGACATGGTTAAACATTACAATTTGCTGCCCCATCCCCTTCACAACTTCACTGCAATGTCACAAAGCCAATTTAAGAAGTTTCTGTCCTTTGCCACCCTCGACAACTTATTCCCAGTTCAGCATTAAGCAACATTTTTTAAATGAAACTGAGTAGTAGGAAAACGAGTAGCAAAAAAAGATTGTGGGGAAGGAATAATCCAGATGGTTTTGCAGCACTGCTATGAACAGTTGCACTTTCACAACCGAGGAAGAGGGAAACAGAGGCCAAAAAGAGATCTTTTCTAAGGAAGGAAAGAATCACAGAATATTCTGAGTTGGAAGGGACCCACAAGGATCATCAAGTCCAGCTCTTGATCTACAGAGATCAAACCTGCAACCTTGGCATTCATTAGCACCATGTTCTAATGAACTGAGCTATTGCTAAACTCAGCAGTAGCCCCAGGACTGTTTCTCCAACCTATCTCAGTATTCAGCCATGCTTAATGTTTGTGACAGCAAAGGGAATGGAATGAGGGTTTGGAGGAGACCGAAGGTGAGCAGGATGATTTCTGTGGCAGTGCCCCCCATCAGAGTGTTTGTAGGGGGTGGATTCCTTTTGCCAGACAGACTGAGATACTCCAGGGCTCAAAAATACTAAAAGTACTTTGAGTACTTAAAGTATTCAGAGATAGTCTAAATTCAAAGAAGCAAGATATTTGTCCTTAACAGCTGATTTGAAATTAATCACATTCATTCAAGCTTTCAGGTTAAAATCTAGGCCTAGGCTATTAAAAAAATCCTACCAAAACAAAACCCTCAAGATCTGCTTCTGGGATTGTTTCATGTTCAGGGCTTGAAACATAGGGGGGTTTTAAAAAAATTATATATGTTATTAATTCTCTCTATTTCTTTGTTCTCATATTTACAAAATAAAAATGTTTCACCAAAGGAGAACTAACAGGCTCTAAGATAAGCAGTTCAGTAGGCTTGTCTGAACCTCCATTTAAAAATGGATTAAAGGAGGATGATGTTCTAGCTATGTGGTATAGGTGTCTCTGTAGAAATAAGGGAGAAAATGCGCAAGAAAATTACTGAAAAAGCAGCAAAGTTAAAAGAAATAGCTCCTACAGCATCCTTTTCTACTTGGATAACACAGCTAAGGCTCTTAATCTTAAGGATAGGATTTGTCTCCATTACAGTTTATTTTCATAGAGTATCTTCTTGCCAACTACTGCATCACTTTGTGGGGAACTGAACTCTTCTGGCAAGCTGAAGATATTATAGTTTGTTAGCTAACAGTCCATGGAGGTACAATTAACATTGGCTCATCATTTCTGGGGCAGTTTCCAGTGGTCTATGAAAATCACAGTGAGGACAGGATTCAGGCCACCTAATTTTAGCTGCCTAACATGGGATTCCTAGTCTAAACTATTCATTTTCCCAGAAAACCGAGTGCCATCAGAAGACAAGTCATCCCTCTTCTCTTGGACACCAGCTGGGATAGGTGAGTCACCTGCTGGATAAGTCTGTGTCTGTTTACTGGCTCCAGAGAGTACCGATAAGTCTGGTTCAGACTGGATACAAACTTCTAGTTAGTCAAATTTAAGCAAGTCGAGTCCTACCCATAGTGCTGGCATCTCCCCATGGTTTCCATTTGCAGCAGTACTGCAACAGATGCTGAGAATACATTAAATGCTTTCCTAATGTCACATTCCCCTGTCTGCAGTGATGGTAATTGCCTCAGTGAAGTTTTGCAATTGCAAACGAGCAGGAAGCCTTCTGCAAAGGAATCTGTGTATTAAGATGTGGCCCCTACTCTTGAAAGTGCTTGAAAAGTCCCAGCACATTTCTTGGGCTAAAGATAAAAAAAAAAAAAAAANCAGACTCCTGCAGCAATATGGAAAGTATCCAGAATGCACTCCAGTGATCCAAGGAATAGACTGACTTTTGCTTCAGGACTGTGCTAATTAAATACTGCTAACTACATCTGAGTAGAATTAAGTCTAATTTAAGTCCCCTTGTGAGCTCCAGGGCAACGTAGGCTTGTCCTGAAGAAAGAAATTACCGACTGCTGACAACAGGTGTCAGCAACAGGAGCGGCTGAACCAGCGCTGAATGTGAATTAGCTGCAAGTGTAGACAAGGACAAGTTACGTCCAGCTTTGTTCATGTAGCCACGATGGAGACCTCTCCATGCTTCCAGCATGGAGAGACACAAGGAGCAGAACAGGTAGGAACCAGAACAGTCCTGAGTGCAGCTGCCCTTGTGAATGCGTGCAGATAACCAGTGCAGCTCTAATTTTCTGTGGTGTAGATACGGTTTGTTTGTTTGTTGGCACCCCACATGTCAAAAAGTACCTTAGGTTCTCATAGGAATTCTTGGGTGGCAGCCAAGGGGAATATTTTGCAATGAGTACTCACTCCTTTCCTCTTACTTCTTCCTTCTGCCCTGCAGTCTACAGAGATTCCCAGAATGAGGGATCAGGTGTTTTACTTCTCTTTTCATGCACTTCACAGTGCATCCATGTTAAGTTAAGCAGGAAAGGTACCACAAAGGTTTTGGACAAACCAAAGTAGCAGAACACCACTGGTCCCACAAGGCCTTTTGCTGGAAGCTATTTTGCTACCATTTCCTGCTGGCTCCTACACTGTCTCTCTCATTGTGTTCCTTTAGCAACGTCCCATGTCTCTTCTTCTCCCCCCTTGCTCTTTTGCTTTTAAATACACATTTAAGATGTTTTGTTTTTTTCCATGCCCTTTCTCACTAACTTATCCCATATGTGTATATGACTCTTCACATGAAAAGCTTTTGCCCAACTCTGTCTTTGCAGCCAGTGGTTTATGTTTTGGTTTTATTTTTAATATTTTTTGCTGTCATGCTCTTTTTTGCCAATGCTTTCAAAAAACAGGCCTGTTTAACCCTTGAAGTCAGCCTTTCTAACCTTCACAGGCACAAACATCAGTTTGATGCAGCCCCTCATTTTCAGTTCCCTTTCCATATACTGCCTTTCCCTCTCCATCAAGAAAGCAAGAAAAACAGGTTTGTGGTTGGTATTTCTTAACAGAACAAAACCAGCAGGTTTAAATTCCCCAGGGCTTGTTTTTGATTTAGTTAAAAGACAGAGTAAGGGCAGGACTGTCAGCTGAGGACACACACCCAGACTCCCAGCCTGAGCTGAGTGGGCCATCTGCCCATCCACAGGCAAGGGGAGGGGGAAGGCAGCAAATGCAGACTCAGTGAAAGGAAGGGCAGTTTCATCCATTTCAAAAGAGTCACACCCACTCCAAATTAACATCACTATTTTAATTTACCTTCGTACCTCCTATTAGAGTAATTTTCAAGTCACCTTATGAAATTAAAGTTTTGCCAGGGGTTAAGTGTGTTGGACCAAGCTCACAGGTTTTCCCTCCTTATAAGTATTCATCACTTTCACATAGGTTAGCTTTCCTGCTCCTGATTTGTGACAAGTTTAGTGGGATATGATCCATACTTGTGCCCAGAATAAAAGCCTTCAATTCTGTATCAAGAAAAACAGTTGTGTGTATGCCTAGCTTTCCACTGACAGCACATAGACTTATTATGTTTGAAGGATGCACGCACTTAACACTGCCTTTGGAAAGCTCAGAAGAGTAAATGAGCATTGTTGACAGAAACTGGGGAGAATTTGGGCAGAAATCAGGACAATTGTTAGTATTGCTGTGAAACTGCTTCATCCATCATTTTGGACATCCCACATTAGGAAGGCTTACCTCGCTTATTGGAACTTTTCCATCTCCACTTTTAGGAGCTTGGGGTATCTAGCTAAGGACCAGACAAAGATTCACTGAGGCAACAAGGCTGTTGCTACAAGACCATACTGTCTCCTGATTTACAATAGGATATGCCAGGATATGCAGATAAAAAGCCCTCACTTGGAGAGGACAAGTCTGAACTCATTTGGATTTGAACTCATTTGGGTCTGAACTCATTCAAATTGATCAAATGTATTTGTTGACACTTTTACCTGAGAGATCACCTTCCACATGCCATATTTTACTCTCATTATTTTGCTGCTTTTTTTTTTTTGTCAGGTTTTTGGTTTGTTTTTTTTTTTTCCTCAGATAAATGAGGATGTTTATCAGATGGAATTGTACTGGAAACATCTAACTTTTGGGAACTGATATCATACCAGCAAACCCCTTTGTATTCTAAGAGGAACCAGTTAAACACCTAAATGTGCAAAAGAACAGTTGCCCATTTCTTCAATAATCAACTGCCAACCCTGCCATTCACCTTCTGCCATAGTTCCACACTTAGGTTAAAAACATGTGCTCTGCTCTCCTGATATGGGACTGCAGAGACCATCTGCACCAGTTTCATAGGACACTCTGGTTTTTAAAGGATGATGGAGCGTTCTATGATGAACACTACCCCTAGCAAATGTTTGTACACTGGCATGCTGATGGTAACCATAGTGCAGCTAAGAGTACCAGTCAGCTGAAAGGTCTGTCTAGTTCCATTTCCTTCTCTGACACTGGCTAAAAGCAAATGCTTAGTGAAGAATGCAGGAACAGGGCAAGCCTATAATGCTGTTTCCCAAGAGTATTCTCCCAAACTCTAATGGTTCAAGACTCAGGAATTTCCTGGTGGTTTTGTGTTTAATAACCCAGTATGGATTTCCTTTCTGCAAACTTGTTCAATTGCCACTTGATCCTATTTATTCTCTTAAGACCCACATCTGCTGGCAAGTCCTGGGTCTTCACTACACTTCATGGGAAAAACTGCTCACCCTTGGTTATTTTGAACTGTCACTTTGACAGCTTCTTTGCTTTGTACTGGAAGAGACAGTGAACTATCACCCCCTCCTAGACATAAATGAGTTTATAGGCTTCTGTCATAGATATCTTCAACAAATCCTTTCCCAGGCTGAAGAATTAGAGAAAGAACAGGCTTAATTAATTCTTGCATATAAGCAAGCTATCCCATTCCTTGGATCACTTGTTATCCTTCTCTGAACATTTTCCATTTCTGCATGTCTTTTCGAAGTGGGAAGAGGCAAACTGCTTGTGGATGTGGGCATAACACAGATTTGTACAGGGACAGACTGAAGATTTCAGCTTTGTTCCCTCAAATAAGTCAAGGTCTTTGACCTCTGCTGATCTCTGAAGTGGTTCCCTGTGTTACAACCCATGACTGTGTTCCTCCATGACAGCAGCCAGCACTTAGCCCATTGTTTTCCATGTGAGGTAATACCGCTTTTTCCCATATGTATCACTCTGTGTTTATCCACAGTGACACTAATAATATATCCATGCTCTGTGTTCAGACTAAACTGCTCCTTGCTGCTCTTCAGCTTTTACATACCCTCTTATTCTCAGCCCAGTGCTCCTGCACAGTTCATTCATACTCTGCCACACAGCACGGGGTAGCATTGCAGCTTGTTCATCCAGGTACCAAGACAGAGGCAAGGAGGCAATGTGCCCGACTTGGGGGGTAACAGTGAGGATAACTACCAAGTACAGGCAGAACCTCAGGCTCAGACACCCCCTTACCTGATGCTTTACACACACCCCTGCTCCTCAGAGCCAAGCCAAAATGAACCTCTTCTGACCGAAGCCTGTACTCTTAATTGTAAAGGCAGCTGACTCTTCATGGACTCCTCTCTCCAACAGATGCTCTAAGAAACAAATGGCAGTGGGTAGAAACCTTGTATTTCAACCTTTATCCTATTACTCTGCCTCCTTGAGTCACCAATTTACTTAAATTATTCTTATTACACACTAATGATTATTTTTTTTGCCATTTGCACTTCTTGAAGTCTCCTTGGGTCAAATAGTGAATCCATTAAAATTAGACTGATGAGCTCCTGGGTAGGGTCCTATAATCCCTGCTCAGCACCGCTCAGTTGCTGCTGTACACTTTAAGCACGTACATTGCCCCAGGACCAGTGACTCCATTTGAAAGATGGAGCTGTCTTTCCTTCCCCTGCCCCTGGGTGTGAGGTCTGGGGGATACCTCTGACCACTTGTGAAGAGAGCAGATGCACAGTGCATCTCCAAGGGTCAACAGGTAGGCCCAGGTAGGGCATGGCACAACACGGGGCTCTCTGGCCTTTGCCTCCCCAAATCTGGTCCAGAGTGCCTAAGGAGACAAAGAGACCTGAAGCATAACCTGCCTCTCTCAACCCATCTAGATAGCCAGGCTTTTATAGAGAAATCAGAACTATAACCATGACATATAACCCTATGGCAAAACTAATATGTTTAAAAAGACTCTTCATGGGCAGCCATGCCAAAAAGAGATACTAAGATCAGACCTGATGTATTTGGAATTTGTTTTTAATTTGTCTAACGGGCACATGATTTATTTATGTGCAGAGTGACTACTCAGTTAATTTTACAGTGCACATAAACATGAACTGCTTGGTATAAGGTCTGTATTTCTGTGAACATAAAACATGATTAATGAAAGAAAACTCAGATATTGTAAAATATTTCATCTGTACCTTTTCAAAGCAAATCAGATAAAAGCCAAACAGAACACAAGTCTGTATTAAATTAAATCACCCCCATCAGTCCCTCCACCCCTACTCACGAAGTCATTAAAGTGATTTGGCAGGGGGCACGTGTAAGTTTGGAAACAAAGAAATGAGGCACTGAGAGGAGTGTGCAAGAGTGGAGGAGAAATATTCCAGAAAAAGGGCACCTTACCAGCTCTCCACTGTGACATCTTTCCAAATGGATCTTCCCTTCAGGGAGAAGCCTTCTCTGGCAGCTGCAGGCCCTGCTCAGCATTGCATCTACCTCGCTCAGCAAAGTTTGACCAGTAATTTTCAAGTATACCTGTGTTTATTACTATTCACCCTGCTTGCCCCTGAATGGGAAGGGCAACCAAGGTCTTTCCACTGTCTTTAATTCTTTCTTGGGCCAAGGAAGAGTTCCTTGTGGCATGAAAAGAAACAGCCTCATAACATAAACAAGTTCTGTGAGGAGTACCTGAGGGAGATGGGGTTGTTTATCCTGGAGAAAAGGAGGCTCAGGGGAGACCTCCTCACTCTCTGCAACTCCCTGAAAAGAGGTTGTAGCTGGGTAGGAGTTGGTCTCTTCTCCCAGGCAACAAGTGATAGGGCAAGAGGAAATGGCCTAAAGTTGCACCAGGGGACATTGAGATTGGATATTAGGGGAAATTTCTTCACTAGAAAGGTTATCAAGCATTGAAACAGGCTGTCCAGGGAAGTGGTTGAGTCATCAACCCTGGAGGCATTTAAAAGATGTATAGATGTGGCACTTGAGGACATGGCTTGAGTGATGGACTTGGCAGTGGAAGGTTAATGGTTGGACTCAAGGACTTTGGAGGTTTTTTTCAAATGAAATGGTTCTGTGATTCTGATTCTATCAAATTCTTTGAAGACCCTTTTGCAAGAGACTTTGGTGGGAGGATAGATGGCCATTAGAAAAACAAATGAGTCACAGTACTTTTGAGAATTCTAGAGGTAAAAGTCAAAAAGAACATCAGTCTCTAAACAACTCTCCATGCCCCTCTCCCCATCCCAAAAGGGATATTTTTCTATATTTCTTTCAAAACTGATTACTGTACATGAAGAATATCTCAAAGGAATACAAAATAGTCTCTTCTTGAAAAATCCATAATAATTTCTGGAATTCACAGATAAAGAAGTTGAACATTTATTTCAGAATTTACCCAAGAGATTCACTAATACCAGGTTTTAAAAGTTATTATAATACCAAATGTAAGGCTGGGCTAGAAAGGTATGTTAGTTAAATTATCCTGCAGATTTCAAAATATTTCAGACCATGTCAGCAAGAAAGTAGAAGAGTTCAGAACCAAGTTCCCAGGGAGGACACAAAAACAAAAAGGAAGTTTGGGTACTGTGGGGATATGCTTGGTAATTACTTTTCAGTTTTGTTTTGCTTTGTTCAAAACAATTTAACAAGGAAACATAAAACACAAAAAATTAAGCACACGGAAATAAATTAACTTAGCCTGGACTACATTAATGATTTATGAACACCTACTATCTCTGAAAAACAAACCCAACAGTTTTCATGCTGGTAACCTCTCTGGTGAGATGCAGGAAGACTTGACTTGAAAACTATGGCCAAAAGGGAGAGGAAGTAATGGAGTTTTTTAGCACTAAACTGATTCACATTAAAATCAAGGAAAGCTCTCCACTGACTTTAAAGGGAGATGGATGGAGGACAGTAGATGAGAATGAGCTGCAAGCCAAGGTCCTCCTTCAGCCTCTCTTGCTGAATCCCTCCAGCTCAAGGCTTAGATATCTTTCTATAAAGCATGTGTCTGTGACATGAGAGGAGAAAAGGAGCAGAACCCTGCAGGAGCTGTCCCATGCACCAGGTGTCAGTCCAGACTGGGGGGGAATGGGAAGGAAAAGGCAAGAAGGAAAACGAAGCCCACCAAGACAATGTTTCCCATCACAAGGGTGGAGTGGGGGTGAGCAGCAACCCTCTGCATCAGGACCTTTATGGCTGGGTGCACAGGTGCAGTTATAAAACCAAAGATGATGTCTAAGTGGCTGCTCAAAATGTAGGGGAAAAAACAAAGGATTTTCGGAAACAGAGGAGAGATTACATGGAGCAACGCAGTCTATATTCCTGAAGCACCAGGCAGAAACTGGCCCAGCCAGCATTTCCCTTCAGTGGGGCTTAGGGCAAGACCTCAGCCAATGGCAAAGTGCAAACCACTCTTAAAAACCAGCTTTTGGTAGAACTGCTCTTGGAATGGTGCAGAGTAAAAGTCGATAGTGGTTTCCTTGTTTCAGCCAAGCCAGAGAACTAAATGAAAGTACCTTTTCCAATTTATTTTCCACCTTCCTCCCAATTTCTTCCCAAACAGTAGCAGGAGGATCTTGCCACCCACATTTGCACTCTCCTTAGGAATGTGTGTTCCTATTTTTGGGCAATTTGGAAACCTTTGGGAACATTCCTTATTAATAACATACTTTCTAATTTTTTTTTTCTCTATTCCCCTGTGAATTTCCATCATCATCATCCTTTGCCAGCTATTGTGTATTGAGCCATTCATGACCCAACAGCAAGACAATTCCTGCAACTCCAAGAATCCTAACCTGGCACTAGCATGCAAGGGGAGAATTATTTCCTAGACCTGAAAAGCAGTTGCCTCTTCAGCCGGCTCTAGGTCTGCAGTGTTATAGTCAAGCTGTTCTTTCTGGAAGGCAGAAATAGGGGAACCTCAAAAGGTTCTGCTTAGAAAACTCCCCAGTCTGTTGTGTGTACAGGGTACAGGGACAAGGAGAAGGAGGAACAAGTTCACATGAGTCTCTTGCTGTTTACTAAAAATACTGCCAACATGATGCTTCTGATAATTTTGTTTGCAGTACTAGTCCAGAAAAAGGAAGTACAGATGGGTGAGGAGATACAAAAAGAGTTGGTTTTTCTTGTCCTTGTGACATGTTGTGTAACTACAACCCTAGAGAGCTGCCAATGAGGAGAAACATCAGGGTCTGCTCTGCCTTCCCCAGGTGGACATCCAGAGAGAATTCAGTGCTGTTCACCTCCCCATCCCTCACCAGTTGCCATCCTCTCTGAGTCTAGGATGAAGTTATAATTTATTTTTCCTGCCCAGCTAGTCCACAGATTGTCCCTACCTAGCCAGTTATCCACTGGAGACCAAGTTAAGCCAAACAACATTCACTCACTAGTCTCTTAACAGCTGTCAGATATCAAAATGATTTTTCCCGTTATGATCCTGTGCTGAATGTAAAAATGAATTTAAAGGATAGGCCTTCATTGCCCAAGTAGCTCAAGTAATCTAATTCTGTTTTACTCAAGCGTGAACATTTAAACTTCCCCCCAAAAGTCAGAAGTCTTTATCCTTTTGAGATGTTCAAACCCAACTGGATATGGCCCTGAGCAACCTGCTTGAGCTGACCCTGCTCAGAGCAGGATGGCTGGACCAGATGATCTCCCCCTCTAAGCAAACAGTGGGTTTGAGACCACCTGATAAAACTGAATGGGCACAAGTCTATGAGGCCTAATGACATGTATCTCATGAGGTCCAAGTGCAGGGTGTTGCCCCTGGGTCAGGGCAATGCCAGACGTGAGTACAGACTGGGAGAAAAAGTCATTGAGAGCAGCTGTGCCAAGAAGGACTTCCTGATTCTGCTGTATGAAAAGCTGGACATGAGCCAGCAGTGTACCTGTGCAGCCCAGAAAGACAACCATGTCCTGGACTGCATCAAAAGAAGAGTGGCCAGCAGGCCGAGCAAGGTGATTTTCCCCCTCTCCTCTGTCCTGGAGTACTGGGTCCCAGTCTGGGGGCCTCAGCACAAGAAAGATGTGAACTTTCTGGAATTCCAGCAGAATCACGGAATATGCTGAGCTGGAAGGGACCCATAAGGAAAGTCCAATCCTTAACCCTGCACAGGACCATCCCCAAGAGTCAAACCACGTGCCTGAGAGTACCATCCAAATGCTTCCTGAATTCTGGCAGGCTTGGTGCTGTGACTTGTTGAAGTGAGTCCAGAAGAGAGCCATCACAGTCACGTGTGGAAACCTTAGAGTTAAGGACAACATCTAGATTTAAACCTGCAACAGCTCAGCAATAAAGTCTGAAAGGTGAAAACCCGTACTGTCCTTTACAAAATTTTTGAGCCTAACCCTCCTAATAAGGCTGTTTCCCCTCTCCTCAAAAAATATAAGCAAAAAAATATCCCAAACAACAACTAAAACAAAACCCACAACAATCCCAAAAACTAAACACCAAAGAGACATAATGAAGTTTTAAGTAAGTGATGTCTGGTAGGTTACTTGGAATTCATACAGGAAAGATGCTGTAGGTGAGCTAGGCTCTTGTGATGCACTCAGGGTTTGTGTGGCAACTGGATTTTGGCCTTTCTAATTACACTGTCAGAATAAATATGCTGTACCACTCATGTCTGCTATATTTATCCTGACAACACTCCTGTGAGGCAGGGCAGTCCTTTTACCCATTAACTCGGGGAACAGAAACTCAGGTGTTCAAGTGACTTGTCCAAGATCAGCCAGTGACTCTCCAGAGCTAATGCTCTTGCAACTATGCCTTCCTTCCTCTTGCCTACACAAGAGATTTGTCCCACCCTGTCCACTGCAGCTGCATTAGAGCAACTTTCAAACACAGACAAGCAGAAAAGCCTCTCTTGTATAACTATGTGAGCAATAGGACCTCAGTGACGCTGCCAGTGGAAATTCCTGGTATAGGTACTGACTCCATATCAACCAGTTCATACAGAACTGTATGCCAGCTCTCTTATCTGCCTTCATCTCATTCAGGCTTTATGCTCCTGTTCTACAGCAAGTAGGTGATAAAAGGGGCAAAGTACAGTGCTGTGTGCAACTAAAGTGCTCACCATTGTAAGGCCAGTCTTCCTGAACAGAGATGACTTACTGAAGAACTGGTGCATTGCTGAAAGGTTTTTCTGCATTTGCATTTATTACTGGGATTGCTGCCTCTGTGGGATCCCCAGTGGACTGACAGGATCATGAAATAGGAGATATAAGGCAAGTGCCATATAAAGGTCTATCAACAGGAGAGATCTTTTTTCTTCCTGGAGCAGCTACAGGCAGTGCAGGGGGAAGGCGTTTTACTAGAGCTGTGAACTCACAGCAGAAATTCAACCATTATTTCCTAATCCATCAGTGCTAAGCCAGTCCCACAGTGACTACCTTAAGACCCTTTGCTTATGATCTGCTAAGCAGTGCTGTTGCATGTTGGCAGCACAGCAGTGCACAGCTCCACATCAGCCACCCAAAAGCACCTCATTGCACACAGGTCTCAGGGGCTGCAGGTTCTGGGGCTGCCAGCAGACAGCCTGGAGGCTGAGCAGCACCTTCCTCTTGTGTTCCTAAAATGCCCCATAACAAGCATGTAAAGAGGTAGACTGTAACCTGTCAGCTGAAAATGAGATACAGTGAAGTGATCCTGAGTATACTCCCAGCTATAGCAGAGGCATTCTGCTCAGTCCTTAGTTATTTAACAGGTGAAATTAGTAACACATCTTTCAATATGAAACTAATATCACAATACCTGGTAAAGCTGAGCAGTGAAGAGGGGTGTGTAGTGTTCAAGTTCTTCAGGACTGCAATATTTGGAAAGCACTGACTCCAAAGGACAGGAACACTGCTAGGATTTCTGAAGGAAGTGTCAGTGGAGTCTGGAGTGGGTTCCAAAAGGGGTGGTCAGTCCCTCCCTCAGTTAAGCTGCTGCTCTCTGTAAGGCCAGCATCTGTCCATGGGAGACTTCTTTTCATGGTGGAAGCTGCACCTTGGTGCATAAGCAGAACTCTGGAATCACCTGTCAGACAAACTGGTGCTTCCCCAGCCCCACAATATCCCCTACCGCAGTCCCTAGCCCTTAACACTTTGGTCCCATGGCTCCACCCTGCTTTGACATATCATTATGAGGAAGAGAGAGAAGAATATTGACAGAGAGGGGGAAAGCAAGGGGACTGTGGCCTCCTTCACACTCAGCACCCCAGCACTGACACAGAGATGACTTTTCACTTTCACCTCAAGTCAAGGTACTCCCTCAGGCAGTGCTGCCTCTAGCTAAAGGTCTTCCATTGCTGTGAATAGAGAGCTTGCAGGAATCAGCAGCAGCACAGCTGTGCAGACTTGGTTGAAACTCCTGAGTTATCACAGCCATGGGATATCACAAAAGCACATCACAACCAGGTCAGGGTTTGAAGTGGGAGCCCTATTTCTGATATTTAGGTGTGTTGTACACATGCCCTGCACCCTTTGCTTTTGCTGTGTGGAAACACATGTACTCATATACCAGCAAAACAAGGGCAGGGAGTCCTCTATCAGCTGAGTCAAACAATTTCTTGCCCACATCAAGGAGTATCCTACCTCCTGATCCCTCATATAGCTTCCCTTACAGTGCCCTAACTCCAGCACTGTGATACACCCTGAACAGGAGCAGCAACAGAAAGAAGAGACACCTTCCAGACATGAGCAGCACCTCACTGAAGTCAGCTGAAGAGGCCTCATTTGCAAACTATCTGAAACTAAGGCTCTTTTTCAACAACAATCATCCACATCCAGCAGAGGTGCCAAAGGCACTACATTTCAGATCCTGAGGAGCAGCAGAAAGACCTGGATCAGGCCAGATGTGGGAGATGGGGAAGCTGGGCTGGGCTACATCTCCCAGCAGAATTGTGCATCCAGCTGGAGCTGCAGCCTCTCCCGCTGTTAATACAGTGTCTGGGCTACCCTCATGCCCCATGTCCCAGCTTCCTCTCACTGTTTTGTCTGAGAAGGAAAGATGCAGCTGGGTGTCTTTGTAAGGTGGCTCACCCCACTTCAAAAAACTCTCAGGCAGTTACTACTGAAGTGATCCATCCATGGAAGAGGAGTTGAGGAAATCAAGAAAAGCTCAGCAGAGGCATTGAATGGGCTGCCATACACATACAGAGGTCTAAGTGCCCAAGGAAGCTCTCAAAACTTTCTGTATTTCAAGTGGAGGCACAACATCACCAGTATTTTGTGATCCTTAGCTTCCTGAGGCCACAGGTGTGCTCATGGATACTGCAAGCTTGAGTCTGCTCCTAATGCAGACTTTTCTCAATAGAAGACAGAATGAATGGATCAGCAAGGGAGGATTTTTTTCAACAACAGAAAAGTTTGTAGTTTGACAGGCTTGTAGTAAACATAAATTAACAAGCAGGTCATGGTTCAGACCCTGAAACTTCGCAGCAGCTACTATAGAGTAATGCTGGGGATTCCCCTTGTATGCTGTACAGGAGCTATAATTAGAACATTTAGATATTATCTTCCTAAGAGAGAAAATTACTCAACTCCACAATACCTGCTACTACTGATTCTGGAAGTTCCCCCATATATTTATTTACACTAAAGGAAGGATCTGGACTCTGTTTTCTTCGCTGAAGCAAAAATCCCCCTTACATCATAGGATCCCTACCCCAAGTAGCTCAGGATTAGCCTCCTAGACACCAGGAATAAGAGGATACCTAGTTATTTACATTGTTCTCTTACCTCCCCATTCTACTCCCATCCCTCAGAGACTTGCTTTCTTTTGAACAATGAGTTGTAAACAATACAATATACATTACAAATTGTGTGTGCAAAGAGAATGGGTAATTGGTTTGAAAATAAGAAATACTGTGTAATAAGTCAGTTCATCAGTACCCAGAAATGCCTTCAACTCTCAAATAAGCTGCCATTTGCACATTAAATGGAAGGACCAGACCTTCCTCCAAGCTCCTTTAGGTAAGCAGAGGACAGGTGAGGTCTAGTCCAAAGACTCTTTTCCCAGCTGAGTTCCCCACCCAGCTCCCAGCTTCCCTGGGCACTAGCATCTTTGCTGGGGACATCTTTTCATCACTTTACTATTCCACTCTCCATGAAATGGAGTTAATCTCTTTCCCATAGGAGAGCAGTGAAAAATCCCATGCATAACAGCCTGAACTCACTTCCAAGAAAATTTGGTTTGCATGGCATTTAGGCATCATACTGTCAGCTACACTCCTAACCTGTTATTCCATCTGCCAGCAGAGAAAAAAACAGATGCCTATTTTAAGCTAATTTTCATAGTAGTGAGAAATATTAGAACCAAGAGGTTTAAATATTGTTGCCTTATACAGGAAAAACGTGAAAGTTGTTTAAGGTGACTGTTAATTAACACCTTGCATGCCCTCTACTCTCATCACAGTAACATGAAAGGAGACTTAATCCCACAGCCGTGGATAGAAATGCAAGCTGAAGTCAGGCAGATTGCTTCAGGCCATTCTCACCTGTGTTGCAGCCCTGTTTCACTGCAGGCAGATGGGTCTGTGTCTTCTTAGCAAGTTTGCTCCATTCTGATTGGGGAAAATAGAAGGAAAGAAAGAAAAACCTTGTCTGAGAGCTGATGAGAAGTCAATTTGACTTCTTTTGTCAAAAAAAAAAAAAATAATGTACCTCTAAAGGGTAAATCTTGAGTTCACTGCAGAATGAGAAGCCTAAAATTAGTGTTTTTTCCTAAATCACTTTTACCCTTGTTGAAGGTATAATTTTTTGCCCCACATCCCATGCTAATAGAGTCTCAATTTCTTTTCCTTCTGCTGTGGAAGTTTTTCCCAGGAGCTCCTTGTGGGGAAAGAGTCAGCTCTGATAGAAACAGAATAATCCAACAGAGGTCAGTGCAGAAAACTGAACAGAAGCATGGCACCACTGGCCAGTGTCTGCTGGTTTCTAACAGCCAAGCATTCACAGATGCCAGGAGGCAGCTGCTGGCACACACCTCACCTTAATTGCTTGTTTTAGCTGTGCAACAGACCACTGCACAGTCTGGAGGGGAGTGAAGATGAGAGAGGGAGGAGTGCCAGGGGTTATAATGGGAAACTTTTTCTGTCTTTCCCATGGCATGACATTGCTGATTCTGCAGCCTTGGGACTCACATTAGCCTAAGCAACATGTGTGTGCCCCTCCAAACCCTGCAAAGATGTTCACACAGAGATTTGAAGCCACTTTCATAAACCTTGATTCCAGGGAGGCAGGAGCAGGACAGAGACAACCTGGGCTGATGGGGCTTGTGAGGAAGCCAAGAAGGGAAGGGCGTGGGCAGCCCAAAAAAATGATTAGGATATTCCTACCATTGAATAATTAATATATGAATGAGTTATGAAAAAGCTGAGATTTCAGGTATCTCTGACACTTTGCAGGGATTTAATAGACACGTTATGCCTGGCTGGGCAGGGAGGGATGCCCTGGGCTGCTGCTTTAAGGAAGAAGTATTATTTTGAGCTTTTCTCTGTAGTAAGAGACCAAAAAAATCAGAGAGAAGTGGGCTCCCTTGACTCTCCCTTGGCCTGGCAAGAACAGCTGATGGCTGAGATTTGGGTTCCACAGGACCTCTTGGTGACAGTTACAAACCACCACATTGCAAGCCACAGGAGGAGTTTCTCCTTCCTTGACATCTTCTGCCCTCTCACAAATGCCTCCTGAGGAACCTGACTGTGTGTCTGCAGAAATAGACATGATTTGCACCTTACCTATGGCTGTCACAAGTAACTTCAGACCCCTTTTCTGACTTTGTTTAGTCATCTGCAGAGTCCAACTAGATGTATAACAATGCATCTACATATTTGGATATTTAATAAGTGCAGCCCATACATTCTCTTGTAGCTGCAGCCATGCTTGTTAAAGAGATTATGACAGCCTGTCCACAGCTGCTCT
The DNA here is from genome assembly GCA_013400415.1 of Scytalopus superciliaris. Classification (NCBI taxonomy): domain Eukaryota; kingdom Metazoa; phylum Chordata; class Aves; order Passeriformes; family Rhinocryptidae; genus Scytalopus; species Scytalopus superciliaris. Next base: position 230,264 of record VXBX01000465.1, read on the forward strand.
TTCGTCCTCTGCCAAACTGCCAGCCCTCAGGTCTGACACGAGCAGTTCCAAATGCATTCCAGCCTAAAGGAGAAGGACCACTCTTTAGACCATTTCAGTTAACTTGGTTTATGCCAAATCAATTCAAAGCTTTGTTCAGAAATCTGACCAAACCTGAATTTCTCTGGTATTTGGAAAAAAATGACCACTTTTACAATTACCTCAACACTTGGTGTAAAAGAGTAGACCTCTGACCTAAACTCTAAATTAAACTGGTTTTAAACCCAGAGAGATGGAGCCATTTGCACTGATAAACTGGAAACTTGCTTTATAAATGCTGGAATGCTGTAGGAAAGTTTGTGTCATGGTGTTTCCAGGCTGACTGGAATTACCATGTTCTCCTAAAATTTTCAGCCCTTAGATGAGTGAACCAATTCTTCACACTTTCACAGTAGTATAAATCACTTGAAGGATATGAGGTTAAGTTCAGCTCAGAGGATCCCAGACATGACAGTCACATTTTGGCACACATTCCCTAGCGGCCAGAGATGTGGCTTGTGCATGTAGAGCAGGGACTTGCTGTGCTGTCACACCGTGTGTGAACTGCAGATGATGATGGCACTACACACAGGTGGGGCTGGAGGTAATGCTGAATGTCATACCAGGAGGTGATATTCACAGCTACTGACCATTGACACATCACAGCTTGTATCACACAGCTGGAGGCATCAGACATCCCCTGCCACGCAGTCTTACAGTATTTCCTTTCTGCTCTTGAAGGTACCTGAGAAGTCTGATTTGATGAGACACAGGAAAATCAAGTCAACTTGATTCTCCACAGCTTTGCGTTGTAGGACACATCCACCTTCATGTGAAGCAGTTGTAAAATAGTTATGCCTGGTTATCAGCTCTGGTTTGAATGAGATTCCATGTACCAATTTCATTCCCTATAGTAAATGACTAGGCTCCAAGCTTGCCAACACTTACATTATTTGTGGTTAACTTATTAGCACATCATTGATTCCACTGAAATTCATAACACACTTGGGTATAATTAAGAGTTCAAAATCAGGCCTTGCAGGATGAACTGCCAATATAGTGGTTGGAGTATCATGATAGTCCAGCCTGGATGCAACACCATCATTCTATGATGCTATTTCACATTCAACATCGGAAGATAGGGGTATTTGCAAATGAATATACAAATGCATATACACACTGCCAGACTACCTCATGATCATGGCTTCAATTTTAATGCATTTTTAAGATATTCAGATAATATGTTTTGGGGCTTTCCCCCCCCCAGTATTGCCTTTGGTTTCTTCAGAGTTTAAAGACTAAGCATTTAAGAATCTGCATTTCTTTTCTTCATGTTATTTCTACTTATTACGCTTTTTAATGCAAAACCAGGCACTCAAAGGAAGTTGATGCAAGCTTGGATGTTCACTCCATTTTACCACAGCTTTGTGCCATTATCAGTCCACTACTTTAAGGTCAGTTTTCCTTCCTGACTTGCAAAACAGACCCAAGAGGCAAATCATCTCTGCATATTTTAAGACGTTCCTTTAGTCACAGAAGTTAACATTTCCAAACAATCTCTAAGTGATTTAGGTGCCTGTGTCCTACTTTCAAATTCGGATCCACATTTTAAAGGGGTTTCGTTATTCAAGGATGCATAAGGAGGAGAAAGAACTGCTTGAGCTCTTGAGACCTGATATTTGGAACACTTAGTTCTAAATATCTGTCAGTAAACAGCTGCCTTTGAACCAGGAGCAAAGGAACCAGCCTGCTGGTTCAGGATGCTGAGTGGGATGTAACTGAGCCTTTTAAAATCTTCAAGACTGGCAAAAACACTCCTTTATTTTCCCTGGCCCTGAGCAGCATAGGCCTCAGTTTGGGGATATGGACCAACCTGTATGAAGCGCCCAAGACTGGGATGGCTGGGAAAGAGTAGGAAGGAGAGAGAAGAAAATGCCAGCCCACAAAAGGGAAGGCAGGGGCCTACAGGGCAGAGCTGAGAGTGTTGCAGGGTGATGATGATGATGGTAAGGTATAGATGGCAAAGAAGGTCTAGGACAGCACTGTAGCTGAATCTGTAGGACTGTTAATATTTCAGGAAGGTCAGCTGTGATGGCATGGGATTTAACCAGCTCTGATGGCATAGACAATTCAATTCCTTCTTCCATATGAATTCAGATTCTTTCAAGTGTCAGAAAAGAGTGACTCAACCAGAAAATGTCTGACTAGAGCTACATACAGTGCTTTCCTGTTTTCATCTGTGTATATGATTCTGCTCAGGTGACATTAATGTAACCATGACCAGGCAAGCCAAGTGCCCTACCTGTCAGGGACTCATTTACTGTAAGCAATGCTCACCACAGAGAGGGCTCTAGAAAGGTCTGTGCCAGTGTGTAACTGTCCTTTCCCAGCACAGCATGAGATATCCCCCATCAAGTGCCTTACTTAAAAATCAATTAGACAGGAACTACCTGCACACAATCAGTCTGCAGTGAGATTGAGGAGAGGCATGTCCTGACTAACACCCAAAGAGATATTCTTCCCATTCACACAATAAAGTAATTCATGTAGGCAACTTCTATGAGAGTTAACAAGACTTAAATATTACAGTAGCCTTTGCTTGCCACCTATCCTGAGAAAAGGAGGAGAGAAAATAAGGCTCTGGACTGTCAGACAAAAAGAGGAGGCAGAGGGATGTAACAGGCATAGGCACCTCTTGTCCCTCATCAGCATCTGCTATGAAACATGATAATGAAGTACTGACTGAAAGACACAGAAAAGCAATGGAATTGGGAAAGAGCTTTGTGTTTTATTCTAAACAGTTTTAATGCTCTCGTGCCTAAAAGAAGCCCAGCCCATAACGTGAGGGAATGCACTGAGGCTGAGCCAAGGCAAAAGCATCTCTGCTCCTCCCTTCTTGCTCAGATAGCAGACTTAGCAGCACAAGGGATAGGACTCCAGTCAAGTTTCAGCAAAATCCCTCTCTCTATAAAATACTGCATGGTCTGGAGATGAGGAGAGAAGCTCATCTGCCTCAGTAGTGCACAAGTTCCTGTCTTCCCCAGATCCTTCTTTACCCCTTCATAAATACTTTTGTAAAGGCAATACGGGGGAAAACACATTAAAAGAAAAGATACAAACCACAAAACAACCAACCCAAAAACTATTATATCAATTTATAAATAAAACCAGAGACAGGCAAACACAAGCTGAGACACCACACTTCATAAGACATCTCCTTGCTCCCAAACATGCCTCTGGCTAAGCCTACCGTGAAATCACAACACCAGCTTCCCATGCATGCACGCACACATGCACAACCCTCTTTATAAACATCCTCTGCTCTGGGAGCTCCTGAGAGCAGCAGAAACAGTGGCATAAAGGACTACTGCTGCCATGCCCTTCCTAATATTTTTGGTGTGATCCTCCCACTTCTCCTCCAGTCCTTCAAAAACAACTCTGGTGTGTTGAAAACCAGTGGCTTTGCTGCTCTCCTCCCAGCTCTCCAGACATGGTTGTGCCTGCTGAGCCACTGCTGTCAATCCTCTCTTTCTAGCTGCAAGCCTTGTGACTCAGATTCTCCAGAAAAACCCTTGGCTCAGCATCATAAGCAGGAGGGATTAAAACTCATGAAAACTGAGCTCCTACCAGCCCTTTTTATAAGTCTCTAATGGAGGGTCATATGAGCTGCTCAGACCCCTTGCCCTCCCCTTCTCCCCTTTTTCCCTTCTCTGATCTTCCTGTTATTCTTGGCCACAAACTGCTGGGTGTCTCAGCTGGGGCACTTGGATTGGGAGAGGATATCCCATTCAAAAGCCCAAATCCCAGCGTGGCCTTTTCCTGTTGGAAGCAGTTATAACTTTTTTTTTTTTTCTTCCTTTTCTTGGTACAGTTTTCCTGACCTACATATTCCAGCATGCTGTAACTTATGCTTTATCAATGACCCACTGAAAAATAAAAACTCCCAGAAGATGTGCTAGTAGATGCACATGGGAAGCAGGAACCCAGCCCTGTGGGGAGATCTCCAAGCAGTTGCCCAAAAGTAAGGCTGATTTAGTAGTTTCTTTTTATTCCCCTTCCCCAGCCCTTCACCCCAGTTGCTCCTACTTAAGAACCAAAACAAAGCACAGATCTGATGCTAATTTGATTTCAGATTGGGAAAGTTTTGGAACAAATCACTCAGGCTGCTCTAGACTGTTCCCCTTTGCCCACAGCACATGCATCCTCAAAGGGATTTGAGCTTCTGATGCTCCCCCGGAATTAAACCCCAGGACACTTCCAGGATCTGAACCCCCATGCAGGAGCAGTGCTCCCTGAAAAGCAACAAGCCTTCTGGGCAAACACCTCCAGCCCAGATGATGGGAAAGACAGCAGCAGAGATGGTGGAGACCAAGACAAAAGCTGCAGAGGGGACACCAGGAGTGATTCCCCTGGGCAGGCAGAGTTGGATACAGAGGTAGGAAGATGGGGCTGGAGGAGCACAGCCCTGCCCTGGGGCCTGCACTGGCCCTCAGGATCACCCCCCTCACTCTCCCAGCTTTAATTGTGCCCCTGCAGCTGATGGGTCACAGATGGATGGCTCTCCCCATCCCATCTTCATCTCTTAGTCCCAGCCCTGTGCCTATGTCTATCCTTCATATGCTTCTTGGCAAATCAGCTAAGATCAGATGTGGTTTCCTTCCTCTAAAACCCTGTCTTTACTCATGTCCTCTTCTGCTCATCATTGCAGCTGCCCACCCTAATCCTATCTCTGTCATGCAAGCTCATCCTCCAGGAGCTAACAGATTCATGCTCCCTGTTTTCCTACATTTATCAAATGCTTTTCCCATAACAGATACAAAATTCAGCCTTGTCCTTGTTGCAGCAGCAGCAGACATGCCCAAGCCATTGTGCCGGTACGAAGAGCATGTTGGTTCAGCACCTACAGATCACTGCCTCCAGTTGTCAGATCTGGTCCCTTTTCTTTAGATCAGAGAGAATATAGTCCACAGTGGCTTCCTCCATGGACTCCCCACAGACCAGTGCAACAACTTTAGGTCTTCTGTCCCACCCCACACAGCTCACTGTTTATGTAGCAGAGATGAAAAGACTAACTTAGACAACCAAGAAACAGGACTTAAGAGAGAATTAAATCATTAAATGATAGGCACAGGCCAGGCCTTAGCACAGAAATGTTACCAGGCATTATGAAATGATCTGGTATACTGAGTAAGATAGTCAGATTTTCAAAAGAAAATCAATTTTCTGAGAATCAGAAATGAAGAGGAAAGCAGCCTGTCCATCTGTCCACTGCACTCTCCTCTCTTTTTCCATGGAACGTGGGGAAATTCTGCCACACTAGATAAAAAGTCAGTTCCTGAGACATCAACATTCCCCAGTGCTTTTTGAAGTCGTGGATGCAGTCATAGCAATGGGAATGGCAGTACCAACACCCCATTGACTTTTGTCATCCATCAGGTAAGTCCAGAGTGGCATTTGCTCCACTCTTTGCTTCAGCTGCGACAGCCTCATGCAGAGCAAAGCCACACAGTGATGGGTGGGTGGATGGGGGTGTGCACAACAGTTTTCTCTTTGGGAGAATTTTTAGCAGTAATTGGCACTGGCCAAAATCTGCTCTCTTACAAGTCAGTAAAACAGTATCTGAACTTCAGGGGAAAAGACTTATGCCAATATACCTTACTTTTTAAAAATCTCCATAACAATAAAGTGGCATCTATATGTAAGGTGTTTCTAGTGAAAAATATGCACTTATCTTTACAGATACATAGAATTTACTCATTGCTGCTATGACTGTACTTGCTGCTGACCATTAAAGTGTAGTCCCTAGAACTGAATTGCTTCACTACATGACACAGTGTGCTGGTTTAAAGATAAACTGGCAAAGAGGAATGACTCCAACTCACAAACAGACTACAAGTCAGAATTACAATTTAGTAAAAAGATCACAGTCAGTACAAGAGTACAGGGGGAAAAGTCCCTTTAACCCACAAAAAAACAAGTGTGCAACCCAGCACCCTGTGGCACAAACAGAATGGTGATTGCCAGCCCCTGTGCTGAGCACCGCCTGGCCCTTCTAGGTACAAAGTAAGAGGAAAGAATAAACCTGTTGGTGAGGATAATGGTCACAGTCCTGCTGAGGCTCTAGTTCTCCTCTGGATCCAACCAGCAATCCCCAATCCCAAACCCCCAGTTTATATATGCTTAGGCTCAGGTGGGCGTGCCCAGTACCTCCCCCAGGGCGGGGAGTTTCACAATGAGTGATTTACACTCTGACATATTTTTTGAATCCCTGATAGCCCATTAGGAGATATGACCCCTCTGGCTGGGTGTGGAGGTGCTGATGGCTCCCCAGAGGGGTGTTATCACACCTGAGTCACTGGTGTGAAGACAGGAAACCTTTCTTGTCTCACAGAAGTTCCCAAACACCCAGCTTGTAGCCTGAAGAGTCAGGTGTGCCCCAGGCAGCAAATGATCCATTGTTAGCAGTTCATGAGGGGGCCAGGTGGAACTCTTTTCCCTCTGAGGTGCAGGGTTGGTAGATGAAAGAAAAATTCCAAGATTTTAAATCCATAACACACAGTAATGTCAAGCCTACAAAGGTAGAGAGCTGGAGGCACAGACCCCACTGAATTACAGCTGAGTGCCCAAGTGTCAAAAAGCATCACTGGCAACCACAGGTGTGGTACCGATTTCAGGTGATAGGATCTTGTTCTAGGCCACTTTCTGCTGCAGATTTCTAACAGTAATTAAAGTATAGCTGAATATCTGTTTAAGTATTCTAACTTATTTTTATTACTTCATTCTGTGCTCATCAATTTAGATGGTCAGAAGGTCAGCAGATGTAAAAGTGTTTAACTCAATGGACTTCCATGTAAGATGATTTCTGTTGGCTGGAAATCTGTGCCTTGGGCTCTGTAACGCATCCTCTTTTTTTCTTTGAAGATATTTCTAAATAGCTCTGTGATAGTGCACAGTAGTAGCATTTAATATGACACTAATAAAATTCTAGACTGACGATAGCTGTTAATGAAAAATTAGCTTTCTTTTCACACTTTGAAACTGTCTTCCTTCTTTTCCCAAAGCATCTGACCATAAATGTTTTACCAATGAGTCATGTACAGGCTTTAGCTTATCATAATGTATCCCTAATTGATAGTACAGTACTTGGTGCTTGGAGCCAGAATATGTAGGGACTTCCCACTGCTTTATGGACCCTGGCCATGGGTCTCCATCGCATTGTCCCAGCCAGGATGGAGATACAGATAATTTCTGTTCACGTGCGTATTTGTATCCCAGCTTCTAATGCATACATAGGGTAACCTGGCACCGAGGCTTGTCCTGGGCAGGAGGACAGAAGATGAGGAGATACAGCAGCCACTGGTGAGGAACTGATCAGCTGCAGGAAGGATTAGGAGCTGGCACATGGCAGCAGGGGTGCCAGATAGCTGTGTGCTGCCACACACTTGCTTTGCCTGGCATAACATGGGCAGGGTCCAGGCACATCTTCCTGCCTGCCTGGGTGACAGCCGTGCCTCCAAAGCACCTCAGCACCTGCAGCAGCCTGAGACAACTTCTGGGTCAGGGAAGGGGGAGGTTTTGCATGATCAAGCAAACAAGCCTGTCCTAGAGCAGTTACCCACAAGTGGAAAGGGCTCTGCCTCAGAACATGGGGAGATGCCTTCAGTGGATGCAGGGCACAGGGAGGGGCTCCAGGCACCACAGGCATGGCTAATCAGCAGATCACAGGGGAGCCAGGACTGGAAAAAGACCTACACTCAAGATGGAGAAATATGTATTTTAGAAATAATTTTTAAATGCCTTAAAATTATTAAAAAAAAAACCCTCACCTTACTGAAGTGGGATATCAAATTATCTTTCCTTCCACTCCTGCCCCTATCTGGTTTTAAACTGTAAGCAGAAAGGGGATCACTTTTTGCCTGTGTGTTCAGGGATGGATTTCAGAGTCTAACATGAGAGACTTGATTTGGAAATACCAAGCGTGCTCAAAAACACTGTAACTGCAAAGCAGTCACCTTACAAGAGGAGAAAGGAATTCACCTACAGCAAAAAAAAAATAAAAAAAAAAAATTGTGCTATGGGGATTACTGGCTTTCACTCATGGGCATATTTCTAAGGAGAAGTCAGAGAGGGCTGGGTTTCCTCTTCGTGTTCTGTCCTTACATTGCACCAACCAGCCAGGTCTCCTGCTGAGACATGCTCTTCTGCCACTCGTTTCCTGCACCAGCTACACAAATCGCTGCACAAGTGTTTAATAGGGACTTTCCTGGTGGTTATTTGGTGGTGCCATGGGTTAGCAGGGTGAGGAGGTAAGTACTATTGGTTTTCTCTCCCTCTTCCTGCTTAAAATATGCCCCATTTTCAGAGGCAATGAGCACCTGCATCCCCCAACACAGGCCCCACTCAGTCACATGGACAAATAAGAGGGTATGGTGGGGCTAATATGGTGCAGTGGTGATGCTGAAGGGAAATACCTTCATGGTCTGAAGGTCTCCCACTGTCTTCCCGTTACGAAGAGTACGTGTCACCCAAAGAGGGGATAAGGCAAGCATTGAGTCGCTTCATGAAATCTTTCCCTAAATGAAAACCTGAAACAAGGAAAGCCATAGTTACACCAAGCCTACACAATCTGCAAACATCCAGGGAAGGGGAAAGGAAAAAACACAAGGATACCCACACCCCTGCAGTGGTGTGCAGGGATTTCATGAGCTAACACCAGGCCAAGCCAGACATCCCAGGAGCACAGTGCAGTGTGAACACAGCTTTATGGCTTCCATACCCCAAACATAGACAAACCAGTGCAAGAGGAACACAGGCATTAAACCAGAGAGAACTTGGCTCCCCTAACCCATTGCTACCCCTTGGACTGTGTGAACAAGCAGTGTCAGGTCTCAGCATCCTCCTCTGCCCTGATCCATTACTGCCCAGATTCCATCCTGCTGCCAAAATAGGGTGACATCACTTGTTGACTGAAGGGTGGCCAGGGAGGACATAAATTACAAAATAAGGGAGGATGAAGAGAAGAGACAAACCTGGATATCTTCAGTGGTGCTAACCAACAGAAGTCAGGACCTGTTCTGAGATAACCAAAACCCAATGGGAAATTTTGCCACTCAGGGACTAACTCCCTCCTTTTGCGATTTATTTAGAAACCTCAGCAGCGTTAAGTATGGTGATGGTGGAACAAAGACCAGGCCAGGGGAGATCCCAGCCAGACATCAGGATGGGGCTGAAGGGTAACACATAAGGCAGAAGAGGCACAGAGTATAAGATCTCAACAGCAAGAAGAACAAAATCCCCCTTAGTTCTGGCTGTGTTGTGTTGTAATGCCCAAGTGAGAGTGAAATAAAGAAGCTGTGAATCTGCTTTCTTTGCTTGATCCCAGACCTGTGCCCAACCCGAACTGTGATGTTGATTCCCCAAGCACCTCTCTAGACATCTCTTGTGGGAAACCAAGTCACCTGCAAGGACTGTGCCAGCCAATTCCTAGGTCTCAGATATGAGCTGATCACCTTCTGGGATGGCCGCAATAACCAGATTAGCCTGATATCACAGCAAGTACAAACAGGACCTTATATGGCAGAGGATCTCCAGCTGCTTCATGGCTGGGAGCCTGAGTGAACCCATATTCCACTGAGCCAGGGACTATAAGGCACCCAATTTGCCCAGCCCAGCCTCCCCTTATGCACTACACAATGTTTTGAATGACCAGCCACTTGTAAAGGTCTGAAATCAGCCCACTGGAGAGATAAAAAAGGATCTGGGCAGAGTTTAGGACCTACCCTGGGCCTGGGTGTCTCTATCCTGGCACATCCAGCAAAATGACGACTGATGGTCTGGGAGGAAAACTGGCATTTTTTTGTTAACATGTCAAGCCCCATCTCTTAAGAAAGCATTAGGGGTTTATATGCAGAATAGCTTGGATTAATCTTCCACAGTTTCATGCACAAAACCACTTAAGAATCTCTTTGAGAGAGATAAAAATTCAGTTTAGAGACCTTGGATTTTTCCAAAGAATCTCAAGGAGGCCTCCAGACCTTACTCTTCTGATTTTGCTACAAGTAGCAAAGACTGTCTGGTGTCAAATGTCCTGCACAAAAACCAAAGATACCTTCTTTAATGTTAGAGAGCTAGAAATCAGGAATCTAAACCTGTTTCTCCATACTCTAACAGTAAATGGCTCAAATGTCCAGAAGTGCTGAGCAGTTGTGGCTCACATGGCAGAGCCAAGACAGAGTGCTATGCAGTCTGGCAGCAAAATGAAGTGAGCCACAAACCTGGAAGCCCAAATGACCCATTTTTTTACAAACCATGGTTTCCTGACCTGGTTGTTCATGACTGCAAAAAAATTCGTGTGTGGATCCAAAACTTGCATCAGGCTGGAAAATTCACCATGAGAATACGAATAGAGAGGGTTGAGGTTTCCCCCCCCTCCAAGATGACTAATGAAAAGCTTTCAGGATACCAATGGAAAGAACTAAGAAAACAACAGTGATGTGCCACAGCAGTCACATTGCACAGAACTGATGCACAGCAGCAACCCACAATCCTCCTTTATAGGCTGGGAGGGAGCAGATGACAAATGAACCAATGTTTTGGTGCTGTAAAGGCTCTCAAGGGGAGCAACAGTCATCAGGCTCCAAGAATATCAGCAGCCTCCCACCAGCACAGCACCCAGAGAGTGAGGTCTCTTGCCTACAGGCTATTGAAGCACAACACATTTAAGATCCCTGAGATAAGTAAACCTAACAATGCTATGTTTTGATTGGAAAGAAGCCTCCAGCATTAGAAACAGAAGTGGTATAAGAATGGATTTTTTTCCTTCCACCTCCTTCCCATCTGCAAATTTTGATATGCTGTAAAATCAGGACTAGCAAAAGCTTGAACTAATGAGAAATGAGAGAAAGGCTCTTTTTAACTTAAATAAGGGAGAAATCACAATACAATTTCTGAGAAGATCAAAGGAATATTTATGCCAAAAGATAATAAAAAGTGTGCACTTAGAAGGCTTTTGGGAAGCCCTTGAGAGTTACTGAAACTGATCATCTGGCTGCCGTGATTAATGTTTTACCAGATATACCCCTTCACAGGATTGGATGCTGTTTTGTCTATCAACATGGATGTAAAACATGCCTTTCCAGAAACACTGCTGGCCACACAAAGAGACAGCTAGGAACATACACGTGCATTTGCTTGACTGTCTGTACTACAGACCTCTCAAGAGCCTTCCTCAATACTCAGGGCCACTCAAGTACTTCAGCCTGCCGTGTCCAGCTATAAGAGGTAGTAGAGTGTCAGCTGGTGTAACAGTTCATGCTATGGAGGGAGACAGGAGGGGAGTGTATAAAGATGAGAGAGCATCAGGAACCACAGAATCACAGAATAGCTGAGGTTGGATTGCACCTCTGGAGGTCATCTGGTCCCTCATGCTCAAGCAGGGCCACTTAGGGACAGTTGCCCAGGACCATGTCCAAATGACTTTTGAATATTTCCAAGAAGGGAGACTCCACAACCCCTGTGGGCCACCCAGTGCTCAGTTACCCTCAGAGTAAAACTGTTTACTGATGCCTAGGACACTGCTGTCACCTCAGCTAAGCATCAGGTAGTCATAAAGATGTCTCTGTACCACAGCCAGGTAGGACATGCTGCCCTCAGGTTTCAAAGACACTTGTCACTTGGGGGAGAACAGGAAACTCTGGTTCCCTTTTAGGTTTGAGGTTTGTAATTCTTGAACAGATACTTCTTGTAAATTGTTACAGATGAGTTCCTTCCTGTGATGTCCTGTTTTATCTCTTCCATATTTCTGGTTTCCTGTTCCAGGCCTTCTTTTCCCAGTTAACTGAGGTGCATCTCTCTCCTCTCTGTTTCCCATCAAGATAAACAGATCTCCTATCTTTGCTCCCACTCTCCCTTTGTGCTTCTGCTTTCACTGGTCCTTCTCCAGTTAGCCTTCTTTCCCAGTTTAGCCACCAGTCAGACTTCCATTGACTCAGCTTCATTTTTAACCACCTGCTCATATTCACCACCATGGCCCCTTCGTGCTGCTTGGTTCATGCTCTGACAGTGCAGGACTAATGCACAAAAGCTGGATCCCACACAAGAAGCTGGGGGTGTCCCCTTGCCTATCCCTCAGCAGCCATTTCTTGGTGGGAATTGCCACCATATGCCAAGGCACAAACCCCACAGCACGTCTTGGCAAGTGATGGAGCAGCAGCCATGGGATGAATACAGAGAGTTTGAAACCCATGGCAAAATGTGGGCTTAGAGATGAGGTGTGCAGCCATCCCAACCTGACTGGTCAGTGTGGAGCAGTTCCACTGTGAGGCACAGTGGCACAGGCAGTGTATCATGCAACACTAAAAATATCATATCCACAACAATTTTGCATTCAGACATTTCCCCACAAATCAGTCAAGTACGCCAGAAGGCAAGAGGTGTCAAAAATCCTGCTCCCTTCTCCCTTCTCTGGTCTTTTTTAGCATCCCCTACCTCTGTAACAACAGCAGTCTGACTGCCCTTCCTCTGCACGAGAAATAGCACATGAGTCATCCAGTGGAGGATAAATTAAGACCATTACAGAAATACCCTGCTTGGCTGTAGGGCTAAGCTTTCTGCCAGACCTCAGTGCCACTGGCAAAGCATGACAACATCCTAATAAAGATAATAATTAATTGACAATCTTTCACACTCTGAACCTCCGAATTTGCACAGCCTTCTGATTCTGGGAAGCCAGGATTTTAGCAATGCCCACACCATCTGTCTTTTGTCTGTGGAGAATTTATCCCTGTTTTCAGACGCCAGCAGGGAAACTGGGTCTGTTTAGCATTCTCACCTAGTTACAGTCAGAACTCTGTGTGCTGCTACTGGAAATAAATGTGTGCCTCTTGCCTAGACTTAAGGAAAGATGCTACGTGCCAGTTTGTTTTGGTTTTTTTTAATATTCCATTGAAAAACATGATTACTTCAAATCTGGGGAATGTTTTATGGAGCCTTCTGACTTCCTTACTTGGTAAATAATGGTACATCTGTCTTGTTTATTTGTTGAAAGAAATAGAAACAATGGTCTAAATGCTCAATCCAGAGTGAAGTGGGAAGTTTCCAACATCACACCTAAGTCTAATCTCCCTCTGTATCATGTTTTTTCCTTTGTACTGCCTAACATGCTGGAAGTGTTCTCAAATTACAGGCTTTCCTGACTGAATAGGTCAGGCAGGAGTGCAGGAACTTCCAGCCAGTGGAAAGGATTTGGGATGGGATACCAGAGAACTGAGTCAGCCCATTCCTGTATCCCACTTCAAGGAAACCTCTTTTCCTTGCTGCCTCTCAGCTTCTTCATGCAAGCAAAATATGGATAACAGTCTTCTCTGCTCCTAGCCAGGTGCATGGAGCTGTAGGAATGGAAAACGGTGTCTCCTGGCTAGTGACCCATGATTGTGGGAACACAGCACACTGCAGTCCTCCACAGGAAGAAATTCACAAAAATTTGTGAGAGGCATGAAACCAGAAGCATGAGGTCCCCAGAAGTTTGGAGTCTGGGGACAGGGTGGGAGAGGATGAGAGAGCAAGTGTAAGGAGACAGGAAAGCAGCACAAGTGGGAGACGACGTGCCACATTAACAGGCATCTGAGACACTGTGGCTGTTCATGAAAAAAAGGGGGTAATGGGAAGGAATTAACTGGGGAGCAAGAGCTACACAGGTCAGAAAAGAAAGGAAAGAACCTTGGTTGTTAATGTAGAAGCCAGCTTGGGACTGGTTTTGATTGTGAACTTTCTCATTCTTTGCTCCATTTGGTTTTTAAAAAATCCTGTCTTCACAATTTCCCCTGGGAAACTAGTCAATAATATAACAGCTGACATAACATCTTTCCTGAAACTGAGACTAAACTTTCCTTTTGTATATCCTGTATTCCAGTCTTTGACTCCTGGTTACTCATCATGTGCCATGTGAAATACTCCCCCTTTTGCCTCCACCTTGATACACTAGAAATAGCAGTCTAGTCCAACCTCCCATTACACCCTTCTCCCACCCTTTTTCTTTTAACCAAATGATGCTGATTTCACTTCTCATCCATCTCTTCTGCTCAGTCAGACAGGGAGCTCAGGGGCAACAGTGAAAGAAGCCTTGGTATGGTATTTCCATTACATACCTGTGCTTATAAACTGATGCTACCACCATTGGCGTGACAGTTTCTAACCCAAACAGTTAGCTGGATGTCCTACCTTTTTCCTCTCTTACAGGGGAAAATTGACTTATGCTTCTCTCTTTTACTACAGAGCATGAATACACATCCTGTAACCTCCAGACATGCTGTATGTGATGAAAACACAGCTGATGAAGATGGTCTTTTGTTCGCAGTTTCTAACATCCTTGTATCTAGCACCGAGACAAAAAGCTCCCCTTCTAACATTTTCTGGAGGTTAGTCTAGCAGTCATACTTCTGTGCCTGTTTTTAATCTTCCTTGACACTTCTGCAGCAATATACATGCCCCCAAGACTTAATTTGTCCCAGCTGAGCTGTTTCAGAGCCCATAATGTGAAAACAGGATAAAAGAATCTGCTGTCTCCCTTGACGGTACAGGCTCTCTGCAGCCCCTGATGAAAGTATAAGCTGTATGGAGAGATGTGCAGCCAGCTGATTAACTGCTTCATCTGAAGACTAGACAGAACTAGGAGTAAACATTTGGGCTGGAGACTAGAAAATCTAGCCTGTGAAGGATGTTACAGGCCTGTTGTCTGGGCTATTGCCCCTGGTGTTCAAGAGAAATTAGGTAAGTAACCGAAATAGGGAAACTGAAGTAAAAGTGAAGGAGTCCCAAGAAAGGTCCTAATCTGATTAAAGTTGTGTTTGGCTCCTGACTCTCTTCTTCTCTTTCAATGTGTCAAGTGATGGGAAAATGATCCTGAGAGCTCCTTTTGGCAGAGGAAGCCATTAGGGACCTTTTTTTGGTGACTGTGTTCTGTGAGTTGTAAGCATTTGTGTTTCCCTGAGAAGAAGCAGGAGGGAAAAGAGGGAGAGGTTGTGCCTTGGTCAGTCTTCACCAGATTCCTTTCCTCCCTCTGCTCTTGCATATTTGGCCACCCTCAGGGGACAGAAAAGAAAAAGAGGGAGGCAGCTCATTTCCAAACCCTTGTTTCATTCAAAGAGCCTTATTTTTGGTAATGCTACACTGAGGCTGCAAGAAGCTCGAGTGGAGGATGGTGCTAAAACTCTGTCCTGGGCATGTTACCAACTGGAAAGATATCAGAGGACACTAGTCCAGCAGGGAGACTGCAACATCAGCAGTGCAACACCGGAGCAAACCGGTGCTCCATCCAGCCCAGCATCCTGTCTGAGGCAGTGGACCTGTGCCAGATGCTGCAGAGGAAGACATAAAACACCCACCACACCTACACACTGTGCAGCATTATGCAAGGAGGCAAGCTCCATTCCTTCACCTGCTGACCATCAGGCACTGTGCTGAGGCACACAGACAGCAAGTCCTTGTGACCTCCCTCTAGCCTGCACAGCTACAGGTGCAGCTTGGTGAGCAAAGCAGACACAACTGGGCCCAGGTGTGAGCAAAATTGCTGGAAAAGGGTCAAAACTGAACACTGTTTGACATTGACATTGGCACTGCTCCCAGTGGGAGCCTTGATGTATCTGGACAGGTTGCCTAGGAACGTTGTTCCAGTCCTGACAGTGTTCAAGGCCAGGTTGTGTAAGGCTTTGAGCAACCTGGTCTAGTGGGAGATGCCTCTGCCCATGACAGAGGGTTTGGGACTAGATGATCTTTAAGGTCCATTCCAACCCCTTAAGTCTGATCTGATGATTCTGTCATCTCTGAGTACCAGGTCTTTCTCCAATGATTTGACAGACCTGAGGCTGCTTCCATGGTAGGGAGATTATAGAAATCACTACTCTTCTGGCTGGTGAGAAATGAGTGCCTTCAGAAGGAAAAATATTTTAAAACCATAAAACAGAATTAAGCTCTGCACTGTAAGCTCCCTACCTCCCTGTCAGCCTCAGGTGATGCTAGGTGACCATCCAAGCTGGCCCCTCTGGTCCCCAGATGGAGACCTTGGAAAGAGTGGTCTGTTTTGTTGGATCTCTTCTATCTCTCACAGTCCCTAGTTTGTATGAAACAGCAGGTCACATCTTCACCATGTGCTTCTCCCACTTTAGTCCCTTTTAAGCTGACCCATCCCATTCATGCCAGCTTTGAGGAATTCAGTTTCATTCCCAAGTCACTCAAAGGTCTAAACCAGGTCATGGTGAATGACAGAGTGCAGTACAGTCTCTGAACTATAGTGTTTCTTGGGTTAAGGCTGTCTCCTGTATTCATATGTCACATTCCACTTCATCTCACATAGAAAACAGCACAAACTCCATATGTGAGAAATACCACATCTACACATCTGCTAAAATATGACCAGCTATTAACTGCAGATATCATAACAAACAGAGGTGTGAACAGAGCTACAAACACCAAGCAGTAACTCTGAACATGGATTCCATGCTAAGGAAGACATATTTTTAATTCATGTTTTCTAAACACTTATCCTTGCCTTTTGGGGACTATGTGTATTAAGCAGGAAAACACATAATTATTGGACAATAACCACAATGAGAACATGTCTCAGAGTTTTAGGTCAGAGAAGATGTTAGAGGAGGCCAGGTTCACCTCTCCACATCAAGTTCATCTCTTCTTCAGGAGGCTGCACCATACTTAAAAACTCAAGTTGTTCTCTGTAGTTTTCAGACGTGAAAGACCTGCACCAGACCTCAGATCTGCACCACACCATGCTAACATGGATATACAGCTCACATCTGACTTAAAGCCTGCAAAAGACACTCTCATGTAGGCCTACCAGGGAATCCTACCTAAGGAAATGCCTTTCCAAAGTCAACTTGCAGCCCAGCCACCTTCCTTGTGACGAGTCAACTTCTCACCAAAGGGCAGTGGCAGGGCCCATGACAGGGCATCACCTTAGAGCATGCAATCTGGCCCAAGCTAACACTTGTCAGCTAGAGGTGCCCAGGAATGAGTGATACTCTGCAACTTCGTACCCCAGTTTGTCAGAGTAAGCAATAGCAGATCTAGAGTAACCATGACCATGTGCATACTCGCTAAGGAAACCTTGGCCACTTTGTGCCTCTCATATCTCACAGGCCTCCTAGATAAACATCAGAGACACTAAGATCTCTTACATGCCAGTCTGCATGGCTTTATGCCCATATATACAGGATGAATCAGGAAAAGGAGGCATGGGGAGCAGATAATAACCATAATATACTGCATTTATCAGAGTCTTAATCTGCTGCCATTTTTTGCCTGCTCTCCAAAGATAGGGAGATTTATCTTCATCCACCCTGCTGTGAAATCTCCTCTTGAAGCTTTGGCAAACTTGGTGTAAGGGAAGAAATATCAAAGAAAATGATGTTTTCACAAGTTTTGTGAAAACTGGCAGCTGAATAAAGAAAATGCACCCTAACTAAAGTGGCAGTGCAGAAGGCAAGGAGAGCTCAGTCATGTACTATAATCTGGTGGCATCCAGTTGGTCAGACAACACATGCATTTCAGCCTGGGTCATGTGTGTCTCAGCTCACTGGGCTTAAAATGCAAGGCTGTCTTAAAAGATGAAGGACAACCAAAAAACACTTTACAAGATGCAACGATGGAGGTAGAGGCAGGGTTTCTTAACACCTGAAATTGCCATTAGACCTTACAAAAGAAAGATCTCTTTATGCAGCCTCAACACTGAAATGCTCGACTAGCACAGGAGAACCTGTTGTGCAAATGGAGCAAAAAGGGTCTCCCCATTCCAGGGTGGGGCAAAGGGGAGGCTGAAGGGGTAATTTTAGCCCTCCACTGGCCCCCAGTGCTCCATCTCGCATTGCACACTCCCAGTGGAATTGCTCCCTGTACTGGGGTACAATGGTTCACTGTCAGTGGGTTTGGGTGTGCAGCAACTGCAAGGGGGCCACAGAGAGGGGCACATAAGAATGCTATCAAGGGCTCAGGGGAGGATTATATGGAGATGGGAAGAAGCTGTGGGCTCCTCAGATGGGAAAGGCTCAACATCATCCCCGCTCCATGTGGGTAAGCACACCAGCTTCTGCTGCCAAAGGCAAACAGGATGATTATGTGGCCAGTGCTACCAGTGGACTGCTTCCCACCCTTGGCTGGGAGATGTGAAGGAACATCACAGGACTCTGCTCTGCCCTGCTCCTCACTGCTGGGTTTGGCTGCAAGAGCTCTCCTGCCCTAGGGAGAGTCACAATCCACATGGGAATGCAAAATGCCATGCCCAGTTTCCCCCCAAGTGTTTAAAGATGGTTTAGAAGGGGGAGATATAAAGCAGAGTTTTGACCTTGCCTTTGCAGGGGTAATACTCAGGGGTGGAATGAAAGTACAGTGTACATTTTATTCACTGAGAGTGGAGGAAGATGGGGGAAAGGGCCCTACTGTCTGAATTTAACAGCAGTTGTGTTCTCATAGAATTCATATTTTTACCCCTTTTTCAGTTGAAATCTTCACTTTTCTGATTATTAATTATAGTTTTCTTCCTGGTTTGTAAACTAAAGAAATCCTTAGCCTTTCTCCAGTTCTTCCCTCTCTTTCTGCTGTTGAACACAAATACAGAAATACAGAAGGATAAAACAAGCAGGCTTTTCAAATTCAGAAATGAAAACTCCAAAACCAGGGTTCCCTCAATGCTGATAAAGCCCCTGCCCACTTGATGATATTATTCTCATCATACCATAACCTGAAAAATGGTGTAAATAATACAGTCCTACCTTCCCCTGAAGGGATTATTTAGCCTGCTTCACAAATCTGCTGAGAGCAACTGGGAAATTAAAACAAGGAAACACTTTACTTCTATAGAAATGTTTCGGATTATTAAAACTCCCCCGTAGAGCATGAACTCCATGTGTAGAACATGAACTCTCCCCATGTACACACCACAAGGGTCATCATCAACACCTACAGGCACTCAAGCCTGGCTTAGACACTCACACCCAGCGGGGCTCTGGTGCCCCTGTAGCACCTCAGCCTGTCCAGACCCCCAGTAGCCCTCATCCCAGGTGCCAGTAAAATCCACAAATAGACTCTCAGCACCCCTCTTTCCACCTGCAGAAGAGGGAATGCTGTCAAGCTGCTCAGTGCCATCTTTCCTGTCCTGAAAGACTGTTGCAACAGATGGAGCCCCAAGTTATGGCCTAAATTAACTAAATCGACTTTTATAGGTAAAGTCCATGACTAAGGGAATTATACCTTTGTAAAGATAGATAGGTAGGTAGGTAGATAGATAGATAGATAGATAGATAGATAGATAGATAGATAGATACCTCAAAAGACAGGAAGGAGAATAGTGTATTGAAAAGTGTAGGATCTGGCATGACGTAAATGGTATGGAATAAGGGGTGGATAATGTCCTGGTTTTGATTGGGATAGAGTTCATTTTCTTGCCAGTAGCTGGTACAATCCTATGTTTTGGATTTAGGATAAGAACACACTGATGTTTTAGCTGTTGCTAAGCAGTGCTCTCTGCAAGTCAAGGACTTCTCAGTGTCTCATGCTCTGCCAACAAGCAGGTGCACAAGAAGCTAGGAAGGACTAGAGACAGGACAGCCCACCTGAGCTTGCCAAAGGGATATTCCATGCCACAGAACATCATGGGCAGTATATAAAATGCAGGGAGCTGGCCAGGAGCCACCAGTCGCTGCTGGGGGATGGTTTGGGCATCAGTCAGCACGTGGTGAGCAAGTGTACTTTGAATGACTTATTTTCCTTGGGTTTTATGTCTCTCTCTCTCTTTTTCATTACAATTAGTAGTATTAGTAGTAGATTTTATTCTGTTTTAATTATCAAGCTGTTCATCTGTTAGCCCAAGCAGTTTACTTTTGCCTTCCAACTCTCCTCCCCACCCGGGGTGGGAGGGCAGCAGTGGGACTTTAGCCATGGGCTATGGTCTCTCCAGCCCCATCCCCAGTGGGGGACAGATGGTGGCCCTTGGGTGCTCTGCCCGGGTGGCGAGCCTGGGGGGAGGGAGAAGATAGGCAAAAGGATTGAGAGATGGTGGTAAGAGCAGTGCCTGGCATTGCACCCTGGGATGATGGGGAGATAGCTTTTCCAGCTGTGGTTTAAAAAGGAGTGAGTTAAAGGTACCCGAGCACCTGCCACGGGCAAACCATGTGTCTGAAAATAAGATTTATAGCTAGCAACTTTCAGTATCAAAATTATTTAGGAACGAGACCTTTGCTGAAAGAAAGGAAAATGCCCACAGCATTAATTCCTTTGCTTTTTGTCATCTGTTTATTTAACTCTTGCATACGTAGGGAATTAAAAAAATGTGAGGTAACATTCCTCTGGTGCCCTGAAAGCTCAGTGCAGGGAGCAAGCACTGAACCACCTGGCAAGTTTGTGTTTCTTCTCAATTCATTCAAGCTCGTGCAGAACTGGAGGGAACAGAGCTGGCCACTGGCAACACAGAGCTCAAGCCTCCAGTGTTTGTCCTGCATCTTGGCACGGTCAGGAGGCATGTATGGATAGGTATGAGCTTGACAGAGCAGGGCTTGCAGCGTGCTCTTAGGTGGCACAGAAATCATGGGCTGAGAAAGAAAGGACCCTACCAGTAATGTCTTTGCACTTCAGAAATATTTTGGCCTTGTTTTGCAGATGTCTTAATACACCCACGCAACTCGGACTAAGCTGTGGGAATAGTGACAGTGCAGCTTTGGAGCCAAGACCTGGAAAGAGTCCTGTAAAAAGTGAGGAGTCACATCCTGGTTGTGCTGCAGTGAACTTGCACTGACACTGTAGATTTCACCCTGGATGTGACTGTAAATAATGAAAACTACAACAAGCAGTGCAGACACATGATGTAAGTTTAGAAGAGTTTACAAGCGTTTGTGATTAATGACATAACTAAGCACATTAGGAGGAAACTTTCCATAGGGAAAGTTTCTTCTATAGTTATCCTCTCTGCAGGCATTTTATCTTCCTTTGAAACACCTGGAATTAGACAGTC
This sequence comes from Scytalopus superciliaris, assembly GCA_013400415.1. Lineage (NCBI taxonomy): Eukaryota > Metazoa > Chordata > Aves > Passeriformes > Rhinocryptidae > Scytalopus > Scytalopus superciliaris. The sequence continues at coordinate 251,292 of VXBX01000465.1, forward strand.
TTAAAGACAAGACCTTGGATTCATAAGCTGTTCTGGAACAGACATAATCATTAATAGAGAAACACAGAGTCTTCTCTACTTTATTCCTATCCGTTACTAAAATGTGCTAATAGGAAAGGCCACGGTTGTTTGATAAATACCTTCCTTCTTCCTAACCCTGACTCACTGGTTTCAATCCATTCCTCCTGTGAAGGAGGAAAGTTTCTAATACAGAGATTCCTGCAAATCACCTTTCCTTAGACCTTTTGCCATTTCCCAAGAACTGATTGCCTTAGAACGAGCTCAGTTTAAGCTGCCAAGGGCTCAGCACCAATTGAAGGAGCAGCACAGGTACGACTGTTAATAGCTATAATGACAGCCAGCACTTCCCGATGGTGAAGGGCAAGGCTGTGGAAAGTCGTGTGAAGTTTGGAGTTTCTGGATGCCACCTAGAGGATTATGCTTGAGTTGTGCTCTCTGCTGCTTTTCCTCAGGAAAAGTGCTTTTTCACCTTTCCTTCAGGGAGCAAGGAGCATCTGGTGGGTAGCTGCCAGCTTTGCTCCCATTGGCAGCTGAGTGCTGAAGGCTCACACTAAATCAGCAGGTGTAACCATGCAGCAGGATGCAGTACCACCAGTGGGACCTGGCTCGTGCCCAGGAGGCACCATAGTCTCATCACATCTAATGATCAACCCCTGATGTTGTCCCAGACTTAACTTTTCCATCCTGGAGCAACATGGAAGGCATCAGCCTCCAAAGAACCATATCTAACATTTGGAAATCAATCCATGCACCAGAAGGATGACCCAGACCTATAATTCTCTTTACATTTAATGTATTTAATTTAATATAAAAATATTCAATTTCCTGTGGCTCTGGGCTATGTGTTTGCAGGGTGCTGGTTCAGAGCCAGTAAGGGCAAGCGAATAAGATTTATAAACAGTGCAGGAGCCAGTCCACCTCTTTGGACCTCTGCTGCTTAAGTGTTATCAATGTTATCAGCTTCAGAACTGACACTCAGCTTCCACCTCAGAGGAGGAAGCCACGTCCCTCAGTATCTGAGTTTTCTGTGGCAGACTATATGCAGAACCACCTAAGTGCCAACACTGCCCCATTGCTGACAAGCTCTTGATACCAAAGCCACTGACATTCTCAGAGTAGGCACTTGGGGTGTGATTGTGAGAGGATGGGCAGGGTTCAGGTGGATGGGATACAGCCCTGCAAAGATAATATGGGGTGGTGATTATTCCAGTCATATCTGTTTGCTCTGGCTGTTTGCTGTGGCTGAAGCAACCCTCAAGGTCTTGGAGACAAAAGCTGAAGCTCCAGGTTCTGCAAGAACTCTGCCTGTCTGCATGCTCTGTAGACAAATCACCAGTGGACCCCTCTGAGCTCTGTTCCCAGACTCTTTATGCCCTTTAGAATTCAGTAGCACAACAAACCCAGAAATTGGCTGTTTGCTAATGTTTCTCTAAGAATTTTTGGGTTGAGTTTTGTGAATATAGATAGAGAAATAATTGAATGACCTTTAATACATATTTTTAAGCTCTTCTGTAAATTGAAGGTCTAGAATTAGTGTGTGAATACATTTGGTATATTTTGCCATTCTGGTCTATGACATCTGCAAATGCCTGGTATTTCCTCTGTCTTGTCATGTCCCCACCTTACCTGCCAGAGGAAGAGGAGGATGCAAACCCCATCTCTTCTGTCCCAAGGCCAGCCTACCAAATGGGAAATCCACCTACTGCTTGCTTGCATGGCATTTGCTGTTGTAGAAAAGGCACTGTTTTTGTTGATTGTGACCATTTCCCAGGCAATTGCTTCAAGAAAACAGGATGAAAATACCAGGCAAAATCAGATGATTGCCTGAATCATCTTTAGTTTCCAACCTGGTTAACACTGCAAACCAAATTGTTGTAAAAGCAGTGAGGACAGAGATGCCACCTCCAGTGTAAATTAAACATGTCTTCTGTACTTTACTTGTTGCCATCAGCCTTCGTTGTCGTGGAAGTCTCTTTTACAGGACCTTTCTCTTGTTTAATGTGATAGCCATGGTTGTTTTCCCCAAGTACCACTTCTGTGATTTCTGCCTTTTGCTGCACCACCTCAAAGGACATTGTCCATTTCCTCATGGATCTCTGTCCACTTAGGGAAAACCCTCACTCAGTGTACACCGAAATAAGGATGCAGAAAACAGGTGAGGGCTTTTCACCATTCACCATCCTTCTATAGCCACTTCCTATAGATGGGAAATCTCCCTCTGGACTGGAGATCAGGGTAAGTATCTTCCAAAATAAGCCAAGATTTCCTGTAGCAGGATCAAAAGTATCTAGGCTTGCTGCCACACTCCTCTTGAATTCAATACAGTGCCCACTAAACTGAGAGTGAGGGTGAGACGTATCTTTGACAAGTGTATGAGACCTTAGTGTGGCTCAAAAGACCAAACCTGGTCCCAGCAGCTGCTGAGAAATTATCTGGTGGGCCTGTAAACCACTCCTGTTTTAAAAAGTGCAGCCCTGCAAGAGAAGAAAGGCACACTTAAATCAATGGTCATGGGGCTTGTGTTTTAAAGGTGCTGTGCCACAACCCACCCCCTGGCTGTTGTCTGCTTAGGAGTTGTCACAGACCAGTAAGATCATGACCACTTCTTGTGGGAGGATAGTTGTGATGGTTAGACTTTTTAAAAGGCAGTCTAAGAAAACGAGTGAGGACCCCAATGGTTTTTTTGGTTGTAGGTTTGCCGGCAGACATTTTTCCTGAGTACTGTCAGACACGCCATTCAGCCAGATAAACCTTAGGAGGAAGACCAGAAACTAGAGAAAGCAGACAGGTCTCCTGCTAACTTCAGCTTGGATATTATACTCAGTGAAGACATTCAGGAATTTTAAGGGCAAATCGATCTTAAACTTGTCCAGTTGGAAGAAGGGTCTAGATTTTCAAATGCCTCTCACCAGGACTTGCTGCCAGGAGTGGGTTTCAGCACACATAAAAAAGCTTTAGGCTTTTGAAAGTCCTCACTATTCTGCATGCTAAACTCTTCTGAACATCTGACCCCTTCTTTGCTCTTCTCAGTGGGGTTTGAACTTCTCTGAAAAATCTCATCCCTTATATTAGATTTCCCTTGTGCATAGGAAAGGACAAGGAAGGAAAGCAGGTTTTGGTTTATCCAAGGCTGAGGTTTTCATGACATAGACCAAGGATTTTGTTTTGGGAATTTCATGTGAGACACCAGCTTGAAATTGTCTAGAACATAATTGAACTAAGGTTTCAGGAAACACATTCTGAACAGTGATGTTGATCTCAGACTAATTTGATAGTTGAGAGTATGAAACTTAATTGCTGGTGAGAGGTTCGAGAAGAGGTTGGAGATTAATGAAGAGTGGAACATTGCACACTGGAGTGCAGAACAATGGTATTTAATGAGTGCTCTTTTCTTCTCCAAAGCACTTTACAGCCATTAACTAATTACCAGTATAATTTACAGGTAGGAGTACAGCAGTGCAATTCAGAGCACAATACTGTGATGGTTTGAGGGGAACTGCTGTTCAATTGTAAATCTCTCACTAGATGTGTGGGAGTAAATTATGCAGATATTTCCAGGGGATATTTTTCTTCCGTTTTGTTTTCCCCAGGTAAGAAACATTTCATCAGGGGATGTGGAAACCAAAATACCACACTGCACAGTTTAACACTTTCCCACATGTGTTTTCATAAGAGAAAACACTTCAGTCTAACAACCAGTAACCTTCTCCCCAGGGAATCTAGGTGTGCAAGATGGGCCAAGAAAATCATTTGCAGTCTTCTCTTTTGGGAAGGCTTGGAGATCAGACACTCCCTCAGTCCTTCTCCTAGGCACAAACACACACACATCCTTCTTACTGCCAGCTGAAGGATGCATTAGATGTTTCCCCTTGGCTGGAAGCACCTTGTCCCTCTGGGCACCACTGAACTAATTCAGGCAAAACTGAGCCAGGGAAAGACACGCCTATTGATAGGGTTTGACCCTGTGCTTCCAACCCTTCACCGATCTGCTGCCATCCCACAGTGAAAGGTTAGTTTATGATTATGATCTGAGGTTGAATTTGATCCTGGTTATCTGTGTTCTGCCTCGGTCAACAAGAACATTGTAATGCATTACATTAAGATCCAAGAATGTGCATTTAATTTAAACTCCCAAAGACAGCTGTGGCCCATTAAGTAACTATTGATATATTAAAATCCAGCCATGGGGTTTTGTGGACATTGGAGCCCCCAGAATGGAAGGATCAGGGTTTTTCCTGCTGCATTTGACTCCTCAGTCATGCAGCGAGCCAACCAGTACAAAAGTAGATTTTTCCTTCTATCTCCCAACCCTTTTATATAGACACATTTGCTCTCTGTTCTCTCTTTTTTTAATTGTGGACCCAGTATGGTTCTGCTCAGTTTTCTGAGAGAGTCTTAAATTCAAAAATCAGGTCCAATACAGGCTAATAAGTCTTTTTCACTTTTTTCTTTTTTTCCCCCCACCACTAATCAAGGTTGGCACTCTGTGCCAGCTCTTCTCTTCTAAAGTTTGTGGCTTGCCTCTGTCTGTTACACGTAGACCTTGGCTCTCCTGGAAGTCATTCATAAATCCTTGCCTCCTAAGCTAAAAGTCAGAGAAAAAATTGGTAAGAATCCTATGTTTTGATTATATCATCTTATTCTGGCTGTGGAAAAAATGGGGAGGAAAAGAAAACAAATATTTAGGCAGGTGTATTTGAATAACAGAAATCTTTTCCTCCCAGATTCTCCTGACCAGACTTTCCTACTGACAGGCTGCAACATCTTCACTTACCTTACTTATGCCAGTACAAGTGCTCTTTAGGATTCCTTAGGCAAACCAGCCCATTCCCATGGACTCTGTTTAGCATCTTAGGTGTAGGTTAGACCATCTGAATAAGGAACTGTGGAATCTGCATCCTCCTGGCTTCTCAGTTTTGAAACCAGGCTCCACTGTGTGGGCATCTGAACAGCTGGGCTCTTGCTAAAATTCTTCACAGGCAGAACTGGGAATAGTGACTATTCAATTTTCTGAATTTCATCTACTAAGCATAATTCCTAATGCATTTCTTTTTCCATAATATAATAAAGGATAGCTATACAGAACTCTTTTAAATTGAAGAAATAAGTAGTAAGGATCACATTTGGACATGTAAACTTTTTTTTCTTACTGCTGTTCCATTCCTCTGCTGTTCCACCAAGAGACTGCAGCAGGTTATAGTAATAGCAGGATTTGATTTTCTGCCAAGTGAACATGGCATGGTCCTACCCAGGAGAATGCACTCTCCTTGGGATCACCTACTTCAGAAATTTAACTCGGGGCTAGCTCAGGTACCACTGTGCCATGCAGACATATCATTAAGGAAGTTGACTGCAGGAATCTCTCTGCACAAACTTGGCAGTGAAAGCCTACAGAATTCCAGTCATCCTTCCAGTAATGTTCTGCATTGAAATTAATGCAAGACTTCATGCTCTGAATACTTGATAGTGGTTGCCAATTTGACTGTCTAGAAAGCTCAGGTTTAAATAACATCCTCAACTGAAATTGAAACGAAGTCATTTCTAGGAATATAAACAATTTGCACCAGGCAAATCACGTGAACTCCTAAGATAAATTCTCCTGTAGCTTCCATTTCAGCTAATTCTGCCCTATGACCTGAAAAAAAGATTGGGTTTTTTTTGTGCAAGAGTGAGAAGCAGATAAGGAACTCATAGGGAAATTCCCATGCTGTAATCACATATATTCTGTAGTTAAGGATGATTTGATTTGCACCCAAAACAAAGATTCAGCTGCACATATGTATGAAAACTTAATGGATGTTCTCCCTGTGAGCCACAGTGCATACTCTCTGAGTAAAGAGTTAGTTATAGTTCAGAGATCCTCCAAGGTTTTATGCAGTCCTTGAATCTGCAGTTTGGCCTACTAAGCAGAAGTGCCCCATAAGAATAGCACTTCTGATGTTGTTTTACAGGGTATTTTTTGTTACTTTTAAGGAGGAAAAAAAACCCACACCCCTGCTTCTGTCAGGAAGCACTACAGCAGTGGATCTCAAAGTTGGAGTGAATTGTTGCATTGCTCAGCTTGCATAAAAGGGTCCAAAGTCTTTTGGTCTCGACTGGATAGAAGCCAGCACATTTCCTTTGTTTTGCTTGGTATTGCATATCTTTATGTGGAACATGCTAAAGGTATTAGTTTTGTTCATTCAGGAGCCATAGAGAAGTCTAAATGATTTCTTCGACATAAAAGAGAGATTTGAGAGATTTCTTGAAAAGCAGCTATTTTCAGTGTTGCAGCCCTAATTCTGTTTGTGTGCTGTTCTCCAGGTTACTACTCAGCAAAGAAGCAAGTCAAAATGCATTTGAAAGCTGCTGCAAAGAAATCAACTTCTTGAAAGCAAAGAGAGATTGGAAACATCTGCCAACCTTCCTCAGGCCCCAAAAATCAGGTGTGCAGGCTGTGGAAACTTAGGGGCATCCCAGAGAGATGTATTCCTGACAGCAGCAGTGAAAACAGAAAATACTTTCATTGGGTTGGGGGCAGGCCAAATCAACTGGAATCACTTTCATAAGAAATTATTGGCCTTAAAAACGCTGATTAACAAATTTGGATGCTACAGAAATTGGCGAAGACAAGCACTCAAATTCAGTGTAAAGTGGTAAACAAGTGTATTTGTGTAATAATGTGCTTGGACAATTCACTGTACAGTTGGGGCCTTTCATATTGTCTCATCTTTACATGCCCACTTCTTTTGATTTAGCAGGGACAGCTTACCAACTTTCACCATCTCAGCTTTACATGTTTGACACACTTAAAAAAAAAAAAAAATCCCAGCCTTTTCTGTGACTTTTTCTTTTTCCAGGTACAGCATTTTGTGCCAACAGCTCTGCAGGGCATTGGATGTCAAACACTGGGATGTAAATGAGGAAAGCTGAAATTATTTGAGAACATTTCCTTTTATATCAGCAGACATTTTAGCCAGGTATGTCTGCCCCATACACAAGAATTGGGTTGGTTAACTTATATCTTATGTGGAAAATTTGCAGGCATATTCTTGTCTCTTTTAAGTCTTTCCTGTTACCAACTGGGCCAAATCCAGCCCTTAATTCGGGCTGTGCTGTTCCTCCTAGGTCTTTGAGTTTGCACAGTGAAAGCTAAGATTAAATTTGGCTTGCATTTGTCCACAGTGTTTTGAAATGCCTGATGCTTGCAAGAGTGAGGGAGGTGGTTTAGTTGCCATTTTGTGCCTTTTATTGACACTACTAATCTGTCTAGGAGAAGAGAAATGGGCATTAATAATACTCAAATGTAACACATGAAACAATCTTAGTGTTGCATTGACTACTCTTCTATGGAATTTATTAACACACACTTGTCCATCACCTACTTTTTATTTCCCTTTTTTATTCCCCTGACTGGTTGGGGTAATTGAATTTTTACAGCACATAATAGTCAGCAGGTAAACCAGAAAAAGAAACCTATAAAATACACACTCTAAATTATACTGCTGCATATGGCCTTAAGATGCATGCAGTGTTTAATGAACTCATTTGGAAAGAGCTCTGTAAAACTCAGTTTTTTAGAACAACACCAGATGATAGACAAGTGCTTTTTGTCTAAAATAAGAGCAAACTAGAGTTTCTCTTGAATAGCAAAAATGAACATGCTTGTGTGTGCATGTCGGGTGTATGGATGAGAAGTGGTGTAAGCGAGTCACACCCCCTGCATTACAGGCAACATCAGGAAGGTTTATTGTGTTTGGCTTTTTCCCATTGAGAGCTATGAGTGTTTAGATATAAATGATACTTAATTGGGTTTCCCCCAAATAGCACAAGACAGTGATTTCTGTCTGTTTCTGTGTGGTGAGATGAGGGTTATTCTGCAAATCGCAGGGTTGGAGCCTGTTGAATTTTTGCTTTAGTTAGGAACAAATCTTGCTCCAGCTGATGTCAAAGGGAGTTTTACCCAGATGAGGCAGGATGAGGATCAACCTGACACCCCAGGCCAATGTGTTACAAGCTTTTCAGATGATTGAGATGTAGCATAAAGGTGTGGGACTAGGCTTTTTGTGCATTTGATTTAAATTTTACTCTGCTTGTGATAAGAACAGTCTAATCTCTTTTTCTTTTTTAAAGTGTGGTCATTTTCTCTGATTAAGAAAATTGCACAACTGTTTTTCCATGTGTTTTCAATTTTAAAGCAGACAAATGACACTGTACACCTTTTGGGTTTGTAGCAAGGTTAATTGCAGAATTACTTTCTGACTGGGAAGACATGAGCTGTGCATAGAAGTCTGAAAGTTGGCCATGCAGGAGCTTATAATGAAGTAGCTGAGTCTTTAAGGGGAAAAGGAATGCTTCTCTTTATCAGGAGAAATAACAGCTCAATGCACTGCTGTCCCAAAGGAACAAGAAAGGATTATTTCTTTGTTGTTGTATTAATTTCAAAACAACTCAGTGATTAAGCCTGTATTTAAAAGGAAGTATCTGCCTGAAATATTTTGAAAGCAGGATACTGTAGTATCATAGGAATTTGTAAAACAGTTGTTTAAATGACCAATAACACAGGTTTTGGATACCAATGCAAATACTGGCCTTAGAGCAGAATTTCAATGTACTGAGACTGAAAGGTGGATGAACACGACGGAACATTTACCCTGTCCCTGTTTATAGTTGATCTCAGCTGTGACTGAGAGTTCAGGGCTAGGGAAGAAAAGAATTTTCTGCTTATTAGACAAGGTGACATCCTTCTGCTTGCTGATTATACATCATTTAATAGTTTTGGAAGTGACAGAATATTGGACATCAGGATATACAGTAACACCAAAAAAGAGGAGGAAAATACCATTTTCATACCAGTGTTTGCAATTAGTATTCTTATACTTGTATCAGAGGGCCTAACCTTACCCTGGCATACACTGCATTACAGCTCCACTGATCTGTGGTGGAACTGTCTTAATTTACACCAGAGTAGAACTGAAGCTGTTTTGCACTCATCCTTTTCATTACTGCACAGAATAAATAAACAAGAAGCTAGCTGCGTTAAAGCTGTTGCCTCCTTTCTACATACAAGGGTTTAAAAAGGAAAGAAAAATGGTTTCTGCTGTAGTTTTCTCTGGGTGACAGCTAAAAATAGCAACAAACCTCTCATTAGTGTCTGAGCTTCATCACCAGCAGGGTAGATAAAGTCTATCTGTGTTTTGTTACCATGCTGCTGAAGAAACAGTGAAACAGGGAACATTTCACTGTTTTGTTCATCTTGTGAATTGAACTTTCTTGTTTAACACAATATGCACATGGGGATATGTCAATGTGTAGCAAAGCTGTAATATTACTACTTTTTTAAATAGCAAGTGAGTGTAAACATTCCCATTCTTTAAACAAGGCAGCAGACCCCATTGAAAAAGCAATATACTAGAGCTACATTCCCTGGGCGAAAACTGCCTTGAACATACCAAGCCTGATCCCATAACAAAGCTGTTGAGGGCTTATGTGCTGACCTGTGACTTTGGTAGCCTGCAGGGATCTGTGGCCATCCCTCAAACCCCAAAGTGGCACTTTCTAATGGTGAGAAGCAAAGCGATGTGTTCAGACTTTGGGCATTAAAGACAGGGTCACAGCACTGGTGTAAAGTCTTGTGTGAGGATTACACAGCAGAAGGGAGACTGCAACAGCAGTAACCTCAGGATGCCTACAGACATCTACCTGAGCTCTTCTTCTCCTTTCTTGTGTCTAAACTGCGTGTGTGACTCGGGGCCATGTACTCAGCAGCCACAGCTCAGCTTCTGCTAACGTGGTGGTGTATCTGATACCATGGTGTGAGCAGCACACCCATCAGGGAAATCATAGTTCAGGTTTTTTTCCATCTGAGATAAATATGTCCCACGTGCAACACAACCTGAGCTGAAAATGGGACTGAGCAAGTCCAGAACGCTTGGTTTATGTTTTGTGCAAACATGAGAATAATCTCGCGTATGGATTATTCCATTAAATTCCTTCCAGCAGCAACTGGAGAAGGTTGTTTCACTTGAACAAAAAAGAGATTCTTCACATGCTTCTAGTTACTTCAGGATGCTGCTGCTTCTCCTTAAAGCCACTCCTCTGCAAACTATTCTGAGGTGGGGTAGGATTGGTTTTCTGGAGAACCTACCAACTTGCAATGATACATATGTTTTATTATTTTACCGTTATCTTTTGGATCCTTGTCCATAGGCTTTGGGGGCGGGCCTTAATATCACAGAAATGTTTGGCTGAAAGGGAACCTAGAAAATCACCTACTCCATCCCGCTGTGCTAAAGCAGGATCAGGACTTGCTTATTCCAAAGTTTGCAAACTGCTGTAAGAAATTATTTGCTCTGCTCATGTGGCAAATCTCAGGGGTAACCAAGGTCAACAGCGTTCCTCCCGAGATGCAGAGGGTCTGCGTTACACAAGATGTTTTCTTTCAGGTGTTCATTTTGCTTAGCTTGTTTTGTTGCAAGGCTGTAGGCACAGCTGAATTCCACATAAGCAAGCTGATGTGTGGAACAATTTGGTTGTCAGATGTGGATATTTGCAATGTGCTCAATAAATACTGGTGAATAAATATGTTTTAATAGCAAAAGAAGTTGAGGTTTTTGCCTTTTTTAGCCAGGATCTTCTTGTTTTGCTCCTATACTGCTCTGACCTGGCCTGCCTGCACTGATGCCCCTGAAGTTTCACTGTCTATAATTCATCACTTCCATGCACAAAATATTGGCTCAAGCTGTGGGGTGCTATAAGTTAAGCTAACCTACCACCCACCAAATGTGTTTCTGAAGTGGATGTTTCATGGTTTCCCACTGAAGTGTCACAAATCATTGTTATTTGGTTTGGGGTTTTTTCCCCCTTTCTTAATTTTCTGAGCTTTTTCTATTTAGAAAATACTGCCTCTCTTGCTTTCAACAGTCTGTTTGCTTGGCAAGAAATATGACTATCAGGTGTTTAAAATTAAAGTTGTTAAAATCAAATTTGCAAAGGCAGGAGGGTTTGCCCCAGTGTCCTGGACGTAGTCCAACTTCGGTAATTGCATCTCGCCTAACGCAATCTTTCTTGCAGTTTCATGGCATTCTTCCTGTCCTGCTGAAATCTGCTATGGGAAACTGCTGTGACACGACATGTTAAACATCTGCCTTGTTTTCACCCAGGAGTGGCCATGCTTCAAAGTGAGATGAAGTGATTTATAATACATGACACGCACATACACTGATTTTTCTTTTTACAGTGACTTCTACTGAACCGGAGGAGTTACTTAAAAGCAGCACTTCTGAAAAAAAAAACAAAAAAACATCAGCTCAGGAACCAAATACGGATTCAAGGATCTGATTCTCTAGGTCCCTCTTTCAGATGATCTCTTCCAAACCCATCCCTTTGTCTTATAAGGTGGTGCTGAGAAGTGGCGCGTTCATGTGATCAGCTGTGTTTATAGGATAACAACCTTCACACTGCCCAGTAATCCCCTCCGTAAAGGCAAAGAGCATTCCAAAGTGCTGAGCAGCTTCAGCGGTCAGGGAGTAAAGCCAGCACAGACCCACCTGCTAAATAAATACTTTCCCCAGCTTGGTATGAACATGGCAATTTTTTCCCACACAGTTTGGTCGGCGACAGCCTGAAAAGAGTAGCCTGCCCAGCTGCAGTGCCGATGGGCCAAGGTAAGCTGGCCACTTGAAAGGAGCGTCCCGGATAAGTGTTTTGCAGCACTGTTTGGGGACCTCTAGTGGTCCCTGAAATTTCAGGAATGGATCCATGTACCACTTCCAAAATTAAAAAATCCAAGGACATTCTCACAGCATAGCAGCAAGGGGGCAAAATGGAGAAAAAACACAGATGTGCAGATGTGCCCGGTGTTTAGCTGCTGTAAATGAAACTGTTGTGAGAGTGGTAATATAATTAGTCTGCTTACTGATTTTCATAAAAATCAAGGTGGTTTTTATCATGAAGAAAGGGGAGAAACCCTCATTATTCCACTGGAAAAGAGAAATTCACAGGATTCGGGTGATGTGTGTCAGTTGCTTCTGGTTTTAAAGGCTCAAGCAAATTTACAGTTTAAAATCATAATGTTACAGTGAGCAGAAAAACCTTATTATGAATATTTTTAAATCTCTGTTTCATATATGTCTTTGGAGCTGGAGGCATGCCACTAAAGCATATGATGAATGAAATCCCTTTAAAACTCTCTGATAGCAAAACTCCCATTCTAATTGTTTCAGATCATCTGCATCCTGTGTTTGGTTACATGAGCTAATAGAGACCATCTGTCTCCCTGCTTTCCAACACATGGATTTATATCTGTGTGCAGAACTGTTTTCACTAACACAGTGCACAGACCCTCCCAAAAACATGTTAAGAAAATGTGTGTAGCCAGGAATGGCCAAACCTTCTGACCTTACAAGCCATATATCAAGTTCCTCATATAACTGCAAACCAGAAGATGCACATTTTGGTGTGTTGAGCAAAGTGGGCAACTCCATGAATTAATTAGAAACACTACTGACTCCCTTTTGCTTCCACCAGTCTGTCAGGGCATGGGGCTGGGTTGGGTCCCAAAGCAGCATCTGGCACTGTGTCCCCTAATGAGACATAATCTGAATATCTGTCCTATCCAACCCACTTGCATGTGCCACTGTGGCTTGGCAGATGTGCACACAAAATCTCCCTGGCAGTGTCAGGGCCCTGTCAGCCAGAGCATCTTGAGCTAAAGGAGGAAGGACAGAGCTGGAGACAGAGGGTGGAGAGTCCCACGTCAGGCACTCGAGCTGCGTAAAAACAGGATAAAGATGTCACCAGCACGCAGGGTGTAAATGCTTATTCCCGTTCAACAAAAACTTGTGTGGTTCAGTGCATTTCCCCATGGTTTCAGAGTAAAAAGATGCAGTAAAATTTCATTCTTCTTAAAACGCAGGTTATTTGAAACATAATTAAAATCAATCAACTGCTTGACTGGCTGTGGGCAAGGGCAACGCTGGGGGTGGAGAGCAGTTTATCACCCCCCTGCTTCCACCTCTGCCAGGCACCACTTCTGGAGGTTTCTTAGCCAAAAAAACTGGCAAGAAAGTTATTGAGAATTGTAAATCAAGTGCAGTGGGGGATAAACAAGCTTTATGTTGCAGCTACATTAAGCTGCAGCTCTCTACAAATACACCTTTTGCTGAGATATTGCAATAGTAGACTTCAAAGGCAGCCAAGCAGTGCAGTACATTTCTTCACTCAGATTAAAAAGATTGTTTAAATTCTTGTGGCTAGACAATTTGTCTTGTCCCTCCCCCCCCTCCCCCCCCCACAAAAAGAAAGGCATACCAAACAGCAAAGCAGCACATAGAAGAGACTGGGATGTAGGACTGACTGAGAGACTGAGGGAATTTTTTGCTCGCCTGCTGCAGATCAAGATCAGCCTTTTTACCTTTCCACAATCTTTCTGCCTTTGTTATTTGTGGTTACCACAAAATCTTATTCAAAGATCCTCTCAGATGTTAGAATTAGATAATGTCTCTGGAAAAGGGTATCACAGTCTGGATAAATATAGCCATGAATAAAATATTTTATGTAATGACACTTTTCATCCAGCAAGGCTTCAGGGGAAAAAAACTATAAATGCTCATATTTATTATTTAATAAATAATTAAATGTTTTATAAAATAAATAATAAAATATAAGCATATAGAGGTACAGGTGTATTTATGTCTTAGACTCAAACACTTTTTGGCCTGATACAAAGCAATCCTGTTCCAGGGATGAAGTGGAGCAGCAGGTGGGTAACATATAACACTCATGATGCATTTTGCATGACAAGGAAGCAACACAAAACTTTTCCTGAGAGAGGAACCTTGCAAAAGGTGTGTCACAACTTCCCCCAGGACCGCCAAGGACATCCATGATGGGATTTTCTCGTGTCCAATGGCATTTGTCTGCATTCCAGGCCAAATACATCTGGCCAGGCTCAGCAGAAGTGACTGCAGAGAACACCTGGGATGTTTTAGCACCTCCGATTTTTCTCTCTTATTGTGTGCTATATGTTAGGGGAAGTACTAGTTAAACAAAAAATGGGGATAGTCACATTTATACTATCCATTCTATAGCAGAATAAGGTTGTTGTCCATCTCCAAAAAACCTAGTGATACCAACCTCACTAACATATCTCCCATGACTGTTGAACCTCAGGCAGTGGGGCGGGGAATAGATGGAATTCAATAGTGAGCACAAGTTTAGGCAAAAGAATACCTGGATAAAAAGAAAGAAAGAAGCCACAGGAGCATCAGTCTCAGCAGTGAAGAGAAGGCTTTGCCATGAAACCCTGAACTACACATGGTCACCCACCCATGCACTTGTCATGGTGTCAAAAAGACAACTATAACATGATTTTCTTGATAGCACATTGTTTACTATCTCCCTGTCAGTAGATATTTTCCTGTAATTTAACATGGAAAGAAACTGTAATTTGGACTGCTGAGGTATTTGCCTCCTTTCATCTGCAGCCTGTTTCAAGAAGGAGATCCGCACAAACAACCCAATAACATGTATGTAAACTTTGGCATCTAGCAGGTCACAATAAGCAGATACATCCATCCAGTCACAGACTCGTTTAATAGTAACAGTTGTATAAAAAGCAACTCTTACTCATGCCATTTTTCAGTCCCCACGGGTTCCAGCAGCATGCCCATGCTCAGTAGGGCTTTAGGATCCAGCCACAACTTTGCAATTCCAGATGCCACAAGTTGCTCCAGCCCACTTCCAGCTTTTTTTTTTTATTATTTTTTTTTAAATCATCTCTTAGGGAACAATAATGAGATCATCCAAAAGTTTTGTGAAGGTGAGTGTCTGATCAGTGTCTGAAAGAGAGGAAATGACAAAGCACACAAATTCTTGTTCTCACAGAGCAAACCTTTGCAGTGAGTATGCCGGTTCATTTTTTCTCAAAAAAGCCTCTAGCTCAGGGTTTCAGGCTAAGTGCAATTGAGCAGACAGCTCTGCCTTGCATATTTGTACATGAATCCAGCCCAATGGAAAAAAAAAATACTATTGAAGGCATTGAAAAAAAATAAATAAATAAATAAAAATCAGTGCGTGGAAAGGGGCTTAATACATTCACAACGTTATTTAGCTCTAACAAAGAGCAGCAACCCCAGATGACCTTCTGGCTCCTGTCTCCACCCAAGTTCCTGGCCTCTGTTCAACGTCCTGGCAAAAGTTGCAGACATCCGCAACACAATGCCAAGTAGCTGTTTTGTCTGTAGATATGTAATAGAGATTAGCCGAGTGGTGGTGGGGAGCTGCTACGCATAAACCAGCACCTCCAAACAGGGACTTGGCACGCCATTCCTAGCAAAGAACTTTTTTTCCCCGGCGGTGCTGAGAACTTCCCCGAGTCTTCGGTGGATGGGTGAGGGACAAGAACTTCCAGGGCTCTGTCAGCTTGGGGGGGGGGGGTTTGGCGCTGCCCTCCCCAGCCCACTCGCACGTCGGTGCCCGGGTGACTCCTTCGTGTCAGTGATTAACTCGACGGGACGGGGGCTCCGCCGCCCTGCGAGGGATGAATTGAGCGCGGGGCCCATTACATCATACCTTTCTGATGTGCTCAGCCATGGATCACTGACTTGCCTCCGACTGCAAGCTAGCAGAGCTGACACTTGAATGGAACAGAGAGCGCAGCCCCCTGCACAGGGCTTGTTAACACCTCCCGTGTGTGATGGCTTTTAAAGAGGCGCCTGAACCGTGCCCGTAATGGAAACGCCTTTTGTTTTCCTGTAGTAGGCTCTAAAAGAAAAATCTCGGTTTGACTTTAAATACCTTTCCCCCCATCCCCCTCCCTTTTTCCACCAGAAACAGGAAACAGTTCTTTCATGCGTTCAGAAATGCAAATTATGATTGGCAGGACATTACAGTGCAGAAAAAGGGCTTTTGAAAGAGATCCTGGAGGAGCGATCAAGACAGATTAAAGGTTAGACGCTGCACCTAGCCAGCCAATCTCCTGAGTCACACAACCCCAGCTCGAGAGCTGGTATTTTTATCAAAAAACTGGATAGACCTGCAATTTCAGTAAAATGCAAAGTGGGGAAGGAAAGACACCGGGGTCTCCTTCCCCTTCTCCTTTTCTCCTCCTCTTTCCTCTTCTCTTTTTTCCTCCTCCTTCCCCTTCTCTTTTTCTCCTTCTCCTTTCCCTGCTCCTTTTCTCCTTCTCTTTCTCCTACCGCTTCTCCTTTTCTCCTTCATCTCCTTCTCCTTCCCTTTTCCCTTTCCTTTCTCCTCCTCTTCCATCTCCAGGGACCTAAGGAGCCAGAAGACTCTGGAGAATTTTTTTCACCCCTCTCAAGACCAGTCTCCATTAGTGATGACTGGATACAATCATGGCATGAGAAGGGGCACTTACTGGAGGGCACCAAAAATACGTGGCAGAAACCTTGCTGTAATCATTTAGGCTTTGTTCCTGTGACTAAAAAAACAATATCTTATGGGGGAAAATACTATTTTATTATATATAAAAATAAATAAAACACTTTCAGCATTGGATACTGGTTTGTAAATGGAAAAGTGACAGGTGACAAACTCACTTGGGTCCTCAGCCTACAGGCATCAGTAGTTCAATGTCTGATTTAAGAATGGGGGAAACTAAGATGCAGCAAGTGAACAGAGCTACTCTCCATGCCCCTAGGCTCCTTTTTCTACACCTCTAAAACAGGTTGGGATTCATCTGGCAGTGCAGTTTTATGTGGGAGAATGCTGTGTATAAACGCTCCCTCTAGCAATAATTAACCAGGGTCAACATTGTTGGATCTTTGGATGGGAAACCTTCAAGAAAAACATAAACACTACAAAAGTGGTTCCTGTAAGTGTGTGTGTGGGAAACCATCCCTGAGTCAGAGATGAACTGAGCCCTTTACACAGGACCTTTGTGGTACTATCATTCCTGGCCTGTAGCTTTGATCTCACACCACACAACATCTACACTACAAGCCCAACAGCTGTCCAGGCCCTGAAAACTCTGGTGGGGTTTCATGTCTGATGCCAGCCCTTTTCCCTGCCTCCCTCCTCTATGGATTTGCCATTGATTCAAGTGGGGGAAATCCAGCATAGCCATCCTCAGATGTTCTGTTTCTGACCTCCAGGCACTCCCGCACCTCCCTATCTGCTTGTGTCACCCTTAGATAGGAACAGAGCAGGCTGGTTAAGTAGACTGACCCCCACAGTGTGGGTAGCTCTAGCGCAGGATACCAGGTGCTACCCAAGTTGAACACAGCAGATTGGATGGGATGTGAGATGATGTGATGCAATGTGATGTGAGCACATACAATTCCATTTATTTTCTACATCAAATCAGCACATGACAGCATATATAGGGGGTAGCTGCTCACTTCACTTTGACTGCTTGAGAGACACTTCCAGTCTTTCCCACATAGCTCAGCAAGGACAGAAAATGAAGATCCCAAGAAGTAGATGCCACTGCACTTTCCCCTGAAACTGCCTTGAGAGACTCTGAACCATCAGTGAGCTGTAAGCGTGCCTGCTCAGCCCTGCCCTGCAGAACTGCTGTTTGGGGTAGTGTTTACCTGATGCATCATGTTGTATAATGGGACAGTAAACACAACCACTGTGCTTTTGCCCCAGAGATAACAACATTTCAGTTTTTGGAGAAGTGATCTGATTCGGTTTGCAAACTGCTTCTGAACCCTTTGAGAAGGAAGATGCCAATAAATTATTTCTATTCCATTATAGTAATTCCTCTCCTCATTATCTCTATGGTTTCCTTCTCAATCAAAAATCCTTCTTCCTTCCTTTTTCTGAACAGGGATTGCCGGGGGTTTTTTGCCAGCTAATAATGAAAATAACAAATGCATTCTAGAGACCTGAAGAGCTGTGCTTGAGAGCACTGATATGTTGTGAAGAGGAGAAGGGAGAGAAGAGACCTTTGGCTGTGATGAGACCCAGATGTCCCTTTCTGGATCTGTCCAGTAAAGCTACTATGTCAAGTCTTTGTTTAAATTGGGTCCCACTGCACAAGCATATTTATTAGCATAACAAAGCAGCAAAAGCCAAGGAAAGGAAAAAATGACTTGCTTAATGGAAATGAATTGTGCAGCATAACCTGGTGGTACATAGGACTCTATCATGGTATTTAATGTCTCTCCCCACACTGAAAGAAAGAGTCTTGACACAGGCGCCAGTAGGTCTGTAGAGCCATTGGTACACAGCCAGGGCATACCATTTAATGGAAGGACATCATTAAATATGCCTTTATTTTTATTACTTTGTAATATTATTATGCAGCTGAAATAAATCACAAGCTGTTTTTAGTGGGATTCTGTCACAAGCCACAAAAGCAGTGAGCTGAGGGGCTTGCTTCTCAATCTCCCTGTAAGCAATCTTCTGTATTCTCTGCAAGGAGCAAAACTGTCACATCAAGGTCAGCCCACAATCTTTTGCTCTTTCAATATTTATTAGATGCATTAATAAATAAATATAACTTCTTGAACTTCCAGAACCGACTTCTAGGCTTCTGCATCCCAAGTCTGCAGGGAAACATGAATGGCAGAGTCCCCAGACAAAACTGGGCGAACAGGAGGGGTCTGGTGGAGGCCAAAGGTGTTTCAGCTGCCTTGCCTTGTTCCTGCATGGCTCCCACATCCCCTCCAAAATCAGAAAGGTGTAAAGGTGCCGCACGCTCACCAAGTAATAAGTTTTAGTGCAACATCAGTGAACTGGAGAGGGAATTTGGCTCAGCCTCCCACAACTAGATGGGCAAAACATGAAGTCTTGAGGCACGCAGCAGAGAAGTTGAAAAGGAGATGTAAAAATCCGTGTTTGAACCTTCACCAAACTATCTGATTGCCCTAATAACCCACTCCTCACTTCCATACATCAGCAAGGAGGCAGCACAGAGTTTGGTTTTAAAAAGGATGGACACCCAAAGCTTTCCCACACGGTCACATATTTTCTTTATCTCTCATGCAAGTAAGGACTTCATGGTGCAAAATACTCTGAAGGAAAACTAAATATGTCAGCAGGACATTGTTAGCCATCATGTGATAATTTTAGCTTAACACATTTCATGTTTCATTCTGCTGCCAGTCCCTTCTGAAAGTGCTGCAAGGTGTGCAAGCTCTCCCTTGAATGCTTTTCTTTTTTTTTCATTTGCACAGGCTTGGATTATTTCAGAGGGAGAAAGAATGATGAAATACCAGCATTAATTGTGTAAAACACTCATTAGTTCCTTCTTATCACCTTTAAGATGCCTCCCTTTTCCTTTCATTTCCTTTCCCTTTCCTTCTTTTTCCCCAGGTAAATGTTAACAGGAGGTTTATTATTAACCACATTTAGGTTTTTGTAAGAGTTTATGTTATTCACATGAACAACATGTGTTCCAAGATTCCTTTTTTCACTGTTTAGATACAAATTATTCACAGCTTGAGTTTTGTCTAATCTGAAGCCAAACTGATCTCAGTTTTCAGATAAGCTCTGCCTCAAAAAGAAACCTCAAAAGGCTTCAGATTAAGTCCAGTTAAGATACAAGTATCACCTGCATGGATACTGAAATGTGTGCACATCAAAAAGATGAATTACTGTGCTTCAAGTTCAAGAAGAAACATTAACTGTAGGATGTTGAATTTGAGGATATCATTCAATTTATCCATTGCATAAGTTATAAAAAAAAACCCAAATTTCATGGCCTGATCTTTTCTGCAGAAAAATTTATCTCAAGTCTATTCTTACTGTGGCAAGTGCAACAGGCAGGCACAAAAGTAGATCTTATCATCTGATGAACAAATGCCAGAATTGAGGCAAATGAATGTTCTTACAACACTGCAGCCCACACTTTGATACTTCTGTGAAAAGCACTCCTATTAGTGACCAAAAACAAAGTTTGTATTCAAAGACTGATTAATCTCTTGATTTCTACAGAATTGACATCCCTGATGACTTCCATGTGTTTCTCTGTCAGCAGCACATAGCTCAGGTTCACCACATAGGTGTGAGCAGCAGCAACAGCCACAGAATAGACAGAATCTGCACAGAGGATTTCCTTTCGAAGTAAAAAGGGGTTGTGTAAAAGACAACTCTGAGAGACGTGTCAAAGTGAGACAGTAAATCCTCTAGGCCCAGTTGCTAACTGGGTCTGCTACAGATCTCCCAAACCAGTTTATCTCAGCGTGCTTCAGAATACCTCTCTAAGATGATAACTCCCTCATACAGCCACAGCAAGGAGGAAGGCACAGAGGAGAGCTGTGACAGACACAGCCACCTCCTCAGCTCCCCACAATCGACACTGTGAGAGAGCCTTCAAAAGGACAGGTCTACAGGCAGAAACATCCAGCATTGCCTGTAAGCAATGGTTTTACAGTTAGCCCTTGACAGCCTTTTAGGAAAAGGAAAGTTCTTCCTGTATTTCTTCAGCTCCTGTTTCTGAGCTGGAGGGATGTCTCTTTACCATGTCCTCTTTATAGCCCTCTGCTATGTGCACACACAAACAAACAAACACACACACACAAAGAAACTTCTTATATGCATTTGGGACATGGATTACAGAGGGATTCTGTTCAAAAACTAGAAGGACCTGTACTCCCAGGACAACAGTCTCCTCAGAACACTAATTCCCCCCTCCTTCTTTTCCTATGTTTGCCAGTGGAAAAAATTAGCAAACCCTATTTACAAATATTTTTGCCTCTTGGCCCTCTGCCTAATGCTGTACTATTAAGGCTGTTGTTGTTCCACTAAACAATTGCAAATGTTTTTGCACACATGCACTGGCCTGCTTTTGAGTTCAGATATTCTTACTCCACCAACTGCCACTGCCACCCTTCGCTTAATTCAAAGTGAATGCTCTACACATCAAGCTTATCAGAAAATTACCCCTTTACTACACCCCTAAAATATATAACAATGGTAAAATTCCTTCACTAAGACATTTCCTTGCAAACAGTTTTTCTGTCCCAGCCCCTCCTTTCATGATACAAAACGCTCTACTGACATTGGAGCAGTATGACCCAAAGCCTTACACTTACATCAGACAAGGTCAAAGAGGCTGTAGCCAGTGAGACCTCAGGGGAATTCAGGTACCCAATTCCAAAAACTGTGCCTTGGAGAAACAGTTCCTCAGCTGAAGCCTAATCCCAGAAACAAGTAATCTCCATTTCTGCATGCCCAAAGATATCTGAGCAGCTTAGTATCTAAGCCAAGTTACAATCAGGGAACAAAAATCTTTCTCCTTCTCTTTTCCCTGAGACTCCTGACCTGGGAACCATTCTCAGAGAATATTTTCAGTATTCTCTTCCCTCCTAAAGTCCATGGTGGCCAACACTTTCTTTTGAGGTACAGAAAAAAGTAGTAGTGTATGTTCACCTTCCTTTTCCAACCCCCCTCCCCACATTGTTTAGAGAACTGGTTTAGAAAGGTGGTACCTGCTTTCTCTTCTCCATCTGCAGGGACTCAGGTTCTTGAGGATTCCCTTAAGGAGCATCTTCCACTCAGCTGGGGACCAGATGTCCAGCTAGCCTCGTTCCTCATCACTCTTGACAAAGCTGGGCCAGCATTGCTTACAAAACTATGTTACATATGCCCCATGTGAAGGATCACTGCCATACTGATTATTTCTGTGTTTTCTGGTTAATGAAGAAGCCTCTTAGGTCTACTCTGTGGCCTGTACAGGCCGTTTTGGTTAGGGAGCATCAAGGTCTGATGAGCAAATAGCAAATGTGGCAGTAATGATACATGCTTCAACACAGGCCATCAACATACACAGCCCATGGATGGCCTTATTTTTCTGCTGCACATCATTAGGGTACTCAGAAAAAATATGTACTCTATACACAAATAACAGCAAATAAAAAAGGAAATTTCACAGATGCAAGTTAATCCAAGCTTCTCTGTTTGGTCCCAAATGTGAGGGTGATACAGCTTACTAGCATTTCAACAGCAGCTGAGACAGCCAGTGATAAATGGATGTTGAAGAGCAGTCAAAGAAAGCAAGTTTCATATCTGTAATTGCAAATGGTAGCATGGGAAATGTGACTGAAACAACAAAAGAAAGATTTATGTCTCTAATGAAAACAGATCCAATGTCAGACTCAGCATAACTTCCCAGACAAGATAAAAATACAAGCATTATCTCCAGAAATTTCTCAGTGAAATATTCTGAATAGCAAATGCAGTTGACAAAATCGCTTGGGCAGTTTGCAAATACGAAAAGAGGGAGGACATAACAGATTTATTAATCACTATCATTTATGCATCTAGCTTTGCTAGCAATGCAATATAGTAAATTAAAGCACAGTCAAGATTTCCTCAGAGTGTTTGGTCAGTGAACCTTCATCCTTCATCTGCTGCTTTTTGGCCTGTCCTGCCAAGCTCAGCAGTGTTTCTAGGATCAAGAAGTGCCAACGCATAAGATCCAGATGGTCTTCAGGAGGAGCATTCTAACCACTGATCTTTGTCTTTGCAGCTGAAAAGTGATGCTATGGGGGACATAACTGCAAGAACATAAAGGCTTGCCCATATGGTCACCCTAGGTAGTTTACAGCTAAGCCCTTAGAGGGAAGGGAAGCTATGCAGCCGTGAGTTCAGGTAGCCACACAGAGCACAGTATTTTGAAGGACCACCACATCCTGTTACAGTGTTCACTTTTAAACATGACCCCAAGCCCTTCTTTCAGTTAAAAAACAGAACCTGAGATTTTTGTAAGTAAATGGCATTAAATAATTTCCTTTGCAGAAGGAGAAAGAGTAAAGCCTGGGGAAGCTGCCCACAGCTTAAGCATTGGTCTTGAGGTCCATGATTTCCCTGCCAGCCTTTCACACTACTCTTCTTCAGATCTAAATCAATCCCAACCCTCCATTACCCTCCATAGATATATCATGTAGAGCCCAAAAGGACAGAGGGACATTCAGACTAACTGATTGGGACCAATTTTAAAAGGTTTTTTCCTTCTCCATCCCAAACTCTGTATGCAGGAACTGTATACACAGACCTCCACCATGAGCAGTTAGCTGGCTGAGAATGGGGTCACCACATAATGTACCCCCACAGATACAGCTCAGCGATACAGTTCATCATTAAAACAGAATTGTAGAGTGCCAGGTACATGTTAACATTTAAAACTCTCCCCACCAAATGCAGCTCAAAAAAGGTTAAGGAAAATTAAGAGTACAAACAACCATGAGCGAAGAATTAAATCAGCTGGCTCTGGACTCCTTTTTCAACATTACTGCAATGTGGCTTCTGAAATAAAAAGATTGTACTGAATTACCGCAAGTGGAAAATTGATTCCTGGACCAAAAAAACAGACAAAAAAAAAAAAGGCAGGAGAAGGAGGGAGCTGTGTGGGAAAGAGTCTTTAAATAATCTTTTTTTTTTTTTTCCTTAATTGGAGAATTGGAAAAATAAATTAAGAAGTTGGCAAATTTTCATCAAAAACACTTCAATTGCCTAAGCCTAAATTCTGGCTTTAGTTCACTTTACAAATGACCACACCCTCTGAAAAATGTCAATAATATGAGAAAAAGTTATTTTTGTTTTCATTTTCCACAAAAAAGCCACATCTTCAATGCAACTTTCATTTCAGTCTGTACCAGTCCTAAGCTCCATGGGCAGATATTACCTCCCTCAAAGGACTCCCCTCCATTAAAACCTTCTTGGGGAAGAAAGAATAAGACAAAGGAGAAGGATAGTAAAGGAGTCCCAGTGAGGGGTAAGACAGAAGAAAGGAGGGTGAAAGTACCCAGCAAATGAACAGAGAAAGAGAAGGAAGTGTGAAAGAAAGAACAGTGGGTTTTTTTATTCCCCCTTCCCATTATAGTAAGTTTAATTTTCTTTAATCCATTATAGAAAGCCCAACGTGTTTACGGTTTTAAGTGGTAAAGGCAAAGCCTGGGAAGGGAAATAGAGTAAAGTGAGTTGTTAGGTCACAGCCTGTTTCATCTCCTGCATCCAAGCCCACACCTTTTCCCATACTAGTTTTCACTGCCATTTACTGATCTGCTGTCCATTAGCTTTCTAAGAGCTTGTAACAAGATAACAACATACATACCGAAAGGTATCTACAGCCCACACTACTCTCAGTGAGCCAAAAGAGATCTAGTATTTTGAAAACTCCTACGCAGATACAGTAGTTCACCAAAAAGCTGTTTGGAGACAGAGGGTTCAGGAGCTGGGAAATATTTTCAGAAAAAATAATTTTCTGTAGTACACTTCTTTCAGAGTGCAAGGGATTAACAATAAGACTCTATTAAAGGAAAAGAAGAAATTCTTACAGACAACCAAAATGGATTCATGCCCTGTTTTGTTTGCAAAATATTATTCCTTCCCTGGAAATAAGTGTCAATTTTTGGTAGAGGCACTTAGCCTGTGCATGGTATTGACTATTTTTTCCTTAATACACTTCTGCAATTTATCCCTCAAGATGTCCTTATCACAAAACCATCCAACCACGTGGGGTAACTGAAGTATTTTGGATGAAAACAAACATAAGAGTTGTTCCTAGACCATCCCTTTCCCTGCAAAGCTCCCTTAATCCTGCAGATGGGCAGCAGTCCGACACCGCTGCCAAAGAAACTCCTCTCAGAACTGCTAGCAGAGCTTGTTAGCCAAAGACCTGGCTTGGATGCTACTGGACAAGTGATCACACCAGGGCAGAGCTCAGAGCACTCTAGGCATCAGGTATGCACCAATCTTTTGGAGGGCAAGATGGTGATAAAAAACCCCATTGCTGCTTGGCTGCCCAGCTGACTCAGGCACGTCCCTGCAAGCTCTGGTGGCTTCTGGAGCACCTGGGTGAAATGCTTGCTTTGTCTTTGCCTTGGCCCCATGAGCACATGGCAAACATCCCTGGTACACTGGGTTCCTCCTGGGAAGGGCACCCTCAGTTCTCCTGAAAGCTTGGCACGGAGCAGCTGAGCTCAGTAACATGCCTGTGGTGCTGGTGCCCAAACCCATGGCTAGGGGAACAAATGAGGCAGCAAGCTCTGCTGAGGACACCATCACCCTGAGAGCCAGGGTGGCCTTTTATGTCAGGGACAGCCCTGCTCAGAAACCAAGTGGTGAGCTCTTCTTTCAGCCTTCGAACAGGCCTTTGGCAGATGGAGACCTGAGTATGGAAGGAGTTCAGATCTGGCCTACAGCACATGGAGACACTTTTAGAGTCATAGGGCCAGGGAACTGTTTGTGGCCTACATAGAAATCTTCTAAGCAAACTTACTTCTGATTGAGTGGTTCCAGACTGCAAACCATAAAAACATAAATCATCCAATTAGCTATAGAATAATTATAGGAAATACCTTTTAATGTTTTACCAAAAGCCCTTGTTACTTAGCTGCATTTTCCTCCCTTCTTTCCCCCGCCACGAACTTTGCAGATAAACATACATTTCCCAAGAAGATTTTAATAGGTTTTTACAGAAAGTGAATTTACCACTCCTGACTGTGGGTACTCTTGGTGAAAATCTCAGCGTTGCACTCATGTAGCCGTGGAACAGAAATGACATTTTGACTATCTAAATGCTCGTAGGCAAGCTACAAATAAATGATTATTCACAGAAATTACGGGCAGTATTATTTCAAACAACAAACACATTCAAGAACATTCAGACAGGCTCACAGATAGTTTGCAAACAGATAAAAGGCCAAACACTTCCATTCAGTAACTTGCTGTAGATTATTCACGCAGCTCTAATAACGGTCCCCTGTCTCCATGAGACTGCATCAGATGCAGTCCAAAACTGGGATGGTGGTGAAAGGTTCCACTCTATCACTGTGAAAACCCAGAGCTGAAGCTAGCTTTTTTTACCCATTCATTTCTACAAAACAAAAGAAAAGGATGGGATTATCTTCACAGAGTTTGGTTTGGAGTTGCTTCATTTCAGTGGTATGCAGATATTTTCCCTGTGGTTTTGCAGGGTGACCAGGAACACCTGTTAACTTTAAAAGAAAAGCACAAAATCCCTGCAAAGCTGCGGTTTCGTTTGGTTAGGTATGGTTTTTTCATCGTATTTCTGTTTTTAACTTTGTGACAGCAAACACAGCTTGCAACAAACATTGTTTGGAAGCTGTAAAGAAACAGTAATTGCTGTTGATGGGTGGCTGGTTGCACAGTGTATGATAAATGGCCTCCCAACGGCTGCACTTAATGCAGCCACAGGCTCTTGGCCAAACACCCTCAGCGGCTCACAGCCTCCCACCAGCACTCCCCAGAGGTGGCATCCACCTCCCAGCTGTTCCCCCTTCCCCTGCTGATGCCATGAAATACTCCCACACCATACTTGGGCCCCAGCCAGCTGGGATGCACACCATGAACATCCATCAAGCAAGAGCAGTGGGCGCTCTCCCACAAGGTAGGGAGTTGAAAATGAGCCCCGACAGCCTTTGGGGGTTGCTGTCACTGCAGGCAGCTGAGGATATTGATTTCCCTCGTTCAAGCCCATCCTCTTCTCTCTTCATAATCAGTGTGGCTAAAGAAAATAGTTTAGACTGATGGTAAGGACTGCTATTCACCTTGAAATGCTCCTGTCTTTCTCCTGGAATCATTGGTCACAGCTACACTTTTTCCATGAACCAGACAGCGTTTTGACCTCCTTCAGCTGGATGGTTTTCAGCAGCAATTCATCTACATGACTGTCATATATGGGTCAGCCTGGGAGCTGAATGACCATACTACCATGGCCCTGGCGCCAAACTCAGATCACTTGCTGCTCTTCACACCAAAGCAGTACAGCTATAGTGCTTCTGTGTCCACTCAGGAATGCAGAGAGCTCTCTGACAGAGGCATTGCTTGAAGGATTTGCTAGTAAGCCTGAGCTAAATGCTACACAGGTCTGTTGTATTTTGCTACAAGACATAAAGTAGGATGCCTCTGGACACCTAAACAGAGGCATCTTTGCCTCCAACCAGCCTGCCAACTGTGTCCAGGGGCCTGCCCCTCAGTACAGGTATATGAGAGGGTATATAAGTCATCAGGGGTCAAGTCAAGGGTGTACATTTGTCCAAGTCAGTCATACAGAACTTCCATTTATTTTTTGGACTCACGTGGGTGAAACTCAAAGGCATCCTTGCACTGCACATGAGCTGGGTTGGTAGAAGAGCAGAAGTGCAGGTGTGTGAAGGGCTGACAGATGTGTTGTGCCTCAGCCAGCCCCTCTGCCAAAGGAGCACAGCACATGTGAGGCACTTTGAAAAAAGGCTGTTCACTCCCATTTATCTAAACAACTGTTCTGTATTTTCTCTGTTTCTCATACAAATTACTTCAGTGAGCCTACTTTACATGTTGTATGGGAGAAGTCCATGGTAGTTCTCCATATGCAGGAAGGAATGCCATGAAGTTGTTACTGTCTGAGGGATGAGCTGCCTGCTAACCCAGGTAAGACTGTCCACCAAGATTTTAGCCCGTGGGCTCAGCCAGTTCAACTTAAGAGACCTGCCATTGTCAGATGAGAAGATCTGCTGTGCTTGCAGGGAAAACCAAATCGTCTTGCTCTAGAGGGTGCAGGGGCTTCAAGGTCCCTCTTTTCTCCCACCAGCATTTTGGAATACTTACTGTCCTCCCAGGACAGCAATTGCCCAACATGGCCATGACTAACTTGCTCTGATCAAGGGTGAAACCTCCATGAGAAGATTTGCCCATCAAGGCAGCCACAATTACATGAATGCTATTACTTAAGGGTGCAAACTGTCCTGTTCAATTAGCTTCTGTACATGAGACAGAGGCTCACAAGCTGCTCCTTGGGGTTATTTTAACTCTGTTTCAGCAAGACAGGATGGTGGCAGGACTACAAAGTGTCCCATGTGCTCCAGCAGACCAGGCAGCACCATTAGAGAGCATGACTGTTCTCCAACAAGTCTTTATAAATGATGGAGCGGGGTGTGTTAACAATGTATTAACTTGCTGAGATTCCTCTCAAGTCCCTGCAATACCTAGAATTTTACCAGCTGGCCTGTTTTAAAGATAGTCAAATTATATGCCAAATTGTGTTTAAAATCATAGGCAGGACAATACATTTCCTAATAGGGCTTGTTTTCTTACCTCCTGGAACAGGCAAACCAGTTTTAGCTCAAGTTGCAGGATTACTGCATCAAAACTCAGTTTGGGAGCCCATAGGGGACAGGCTCCTCTTTCACTCCAAAGAGAAAAAGGAGAGAAGAAGTGAGGCAAACAAAGTGAGCTCACAGGAGCATGATGTCTATGGTCACCTCCTGCCCACCACTGAAACAGTAACTACTTCAGCTCAGGTAAGTCATGGACATGTAAACAAAAAAGACCTACCTGAAAACATTTCAGACCTTGAAGTTCTGGGATAAAGAAGCAGGAAAAGTCTTTCAGTGTGTGTTACTGAAGTCAGTTCTTTGCTTTTTTTGTTTTAAAGCCATCTTTGCTTAATTATTGCTCTCCTGAATATTGAACTGCCAAAAAGGCACTGCCATCCACCCCATCCTCTGCCTCTTGGCCTGGAACATGAACAGCTTTTGTTGAACCAGGGCTGGGCACGTGGGCTGCTCAAACAGAAAACTCTTTGGAAAACAAGAAGTTTCCAAAATAAAGTCCTAATTATTGCTTGGGGGAAAAAAAAAAAATCTTAACTTGAGAAGCAAATGTTTTCACACAGTGACTGTCACAAAAATGAAAGCCTTGCAGATAAAAATTAAGAAATGTTAGATTTTGACCAAAAGTATTTTATAAAGAAAGCAGACATTTTCTTCAAGACTCTCATTTTGCTGAAAGCCTGGTTTTTCAACCAAAAAAAATCAACAGTGAAGCAGTCAGGCATAGAAAATTCACATTACAGTCCAAATACTCTCTTTGTGTGTCTAGAGAACTGGAGATACAGCAAAATGGCCCATAAGATCAGTAGCAATAGGTTAATACTTAACACAGGGAGGCTGTTCAGGAGCTGCCATACAGAAGAAACACCTCCCTCCCCAGCCAGTGCACACCAGCTCTTTGGTGGCAAAGCCAGTGCCAGGCAGCAGGATGTTTGGACAGTTTCAAAGCAACAGAACTACACTGAATAGCAAACAAGTTTGAACAACACAGACTGACTCTATATGAAGCTTTTCCTCCTTCTGCCATCAGAAGGACAGCTGCCCCAGGGATTTGGTGGGAGGGCCGAGTTGTGGAGCACGGCATCACAGGGGCTGGCTCTAAGTGCTTCAGAAACTGCATGTGTGATGCTGCTTAGGCATTCCCAGTCCAGGCAGCAAGCTCCAGGTCCCAGAGAAGGGAGGGAAGAAAACGAAAGTGAGCTTCTCTTTCTGGGCTGCATTAAGTCTGCTCCCTTCCTCAGCTTCAGGACTGAACACAAGGCTCCCTCTGCTGAGTCTGCCACACAACTGATGTCTACTGGCTCCAGCATACTGAGAGGTTTTTCCAAAACCCTCCCATCTCCTGCATCTTCACCTCACCCTCTAGGCAGGCAGCAGGCCATGGAGGAGCCAGAGGGGGACCTCTTGCCCTTCCACCATTGGGAAGAAAGAGCTGGAGGTGTAGAACAGGACAACACAACAAATTTTCCTCAGATAAATGTGAATGTGTATGTGTATACTATGCCATGTACACTTACACATCTCCAAATTCTTATTAAAGACCCTTGGTGCAGTTTCACTGAAGGATGCTCACTCAATCAGCCTCAGGGCCTGGGCTATGGAATTGCGAGCAACGGCTCTAACACTCCTCCAGTTAACTGCAGAGATGCTGTTACCAAGGCAGGAATAAAACGATCCCTCAGTTTCAAAGCAGATTTTGGAGACTTCTATGTCAGAGACAGAACAAGTGTTGTCCTATCTAGAAGGTGAAACTTAGTATGAACCGCCAATTTTATTTTGTGATTCCTCCATGTTACCCCAGAAAATAAAAGAAAAAAAGTAAAAGTTAAAGAAAAAAGTAAGAATGGCCTGGTGTATATGCAGAGCTCTTTTTCCCCTCACTGTAACATTACTCCTCACTTGGCTACACATTTTCATAAATGTACTCTTCTGGTTTCAGAGCATAATATTTCTACATATCCTCCACTCCCATCCCTCTCAAATCATGGCTTTTCAAAGCACAGTCCTTTTCCATCACTAAAAAAAAGTGCCTTCCACTTCCCCAACTACATTCTTATCTTCCCATACCCCATAGAAAAACCTTGAAGTTACACCATCCATTTCCTGTTTCCTCCTTTAACCATGCCTAGGTCTTCTGATTTCCATTTCTACCAAGTAATCTAACTAATCTCTCTAAGAAAAATCTCATGCCTAGGCTTGCCAGGAAATCCACTTGAGGCATTAAGCCCTATATTAGAGCCTTTCTCTCCTTAAGTAAGCATTTGGTACCCACAAGTTAAGTGGATTAATCACATACGTTCTATAGGGGACAGTACAAAACAGGCAAGCTCCAAAGTACTGTTGCCTGTAAGAGCATTGCTGCAGGACCCCAAATTTCTGTGACCTGTACCCATCCCTCATGCTCTGAAATGTCAAGATACATCTTCAGAAGATGCTGTGGTTTTTTTATTATTTTATGAAGGCTATTTGAGCAGACAAGTGATTTGTGGTATTCTTTAATGAGCTTTCTGATACCTCTGTTCCTCAGCTCCAGACCTTCAGAGCTCAGTGCTGTAGCAGCAAATTGTCTGTGAGCTGTGCAGGTTTTCCCCTCAAAATCCATACACACAGCTCCATAAACAGAGAAGAAGATTGGGAGTGGTCTTTTTGCGCATCCCCTGCCCATAGCCAGGCTGAGGAAGTCTCCTCTGTCTTTAGCCCTCCCTCACTCTGTTTCCAAAACACACACTAGCTTAAAATGCCAGGTCTGGAAATTTAACAGTAAACAGTAATGCCCTGCCCCTATATTTTGCCAACACAGTAACAAGATAGCAGAAAATATCCCAGTCCCTGAGATATTTATACTGCCAGCATAGCTGCAAAGTATTCCTATCTGTATCTTAAAAGAGAGGGAGCTGAGGCACAGAAGGATTAAAGGCTATAGTTAGACCACCTACCAAGGCATCTGTGAGAGACTTATATTTCTGTGATTCAAAAGACTGAAGGAGTTATTTAGACCTCCTGTTCCCAGGGCAGCCAGGCCTTGGCTTCCCGCAAGAAGTCATTAAAAAGAAGAGTTGTATTCAGTTCCCTTCTCTAAGTAACTTAGCGCAATGCAACACAACACCTCACTCACCATATCAAAAATTTGTCTCCTGCCTGGAGAGCAGAACCTCTCATTTCTCCTTTTAGCCCAGACCCTGGAGCTCATCTCCCAGTGGCCACAGCTGTGCATGATTCAACACAGGTAACATGGAGAGCACTGGTAGGAAGAGATTCAAAACCCCATCCACCTCTAACTCAGTCCATCACTGCCACGGACATTTCTTCACCTCATCACTTCAGAAACAGGGATATGCACAACATCAATCACCCTGCTGCACGCAGCCACTTCCAAAACAGACAAGAGCAACCTGTACCCATTCAAATACTTAGTCTACATCTCAAAAGATAGTCACCATGGGTTTCACAGCTTGTTTATAAAAGCAGCATGGCTCCTTAAATATACTTATCAGCTGTCTTTCCCAACTGGCAAAGTGGTCATTCTTGTAGGTTAGTCCAAAGAGGGTAAGAACACAGACACTGGACAAACATCCCCATCCCAGGGCATATCCCTGCTCCTACTGCATTGTAATGGTTTGGATCAGGTGTAAGACAGGAAATATGCTGTAGCCCTGGGACACCAGAGTGTGACTGTTACCAGCTTCATTTACAGATGAGTGAGTCAGGGCCTGTGAGGTGAAACCATCTGCCCAAGGCAACAACGTGTGGGCAAAGTCAGGATGAGGTGAGTTTGTCTAAAGCACCTGGGGGACAGGTCTACAGAACTCAGGAGTTCAGTATGGTTTAGCCAGTCACAAAACTCCCTCCTGCAGCTTTCCACAGCGCACAGTCCATGTCAGTGACATTACTCAGACTCACCAAGGAAAAGCTCCCCAAACATCCTTTCTCTCTCTCACAGTATTATGCTTCTACTCCAACCTCCACTCATCTGTTTGCCAAGTATTTCCTGTGGATCCCATCATGAATTTTTTCCTTGCAGGATCCCCTGGGAACAACAGCTGCAGCCCACTGACACTAAGTGACTGATGCAAGGAGTGCACAGGGGCTGGGGAAGAAGCAGGGCCAGTCAGGGCCAAGCTGCCCTGGGAAGCTCCAGAGTCTTCATCCTTGGAGAGATGGAAAATGTGACTTGGCATGGTCTTGGTCAGCCTGCTTGAGGTGGCCCTGTTTGAGGAAGGGATTGGACCAGATGACCTCCAGAAGCCTATTCCAACCCCAGCTAGTCTATGACTATGTGAAGAAATGAGGGAAGAAAGAAGGGAGTGGAGAGGAATGACATGGCTTCTGGCTGCCCAAGGACCAAGCAGAGTCAAATGATGTCAATGAGGCATTTCCCACCTCTGAACAGATAAGAACATTGCATGTTCAGCTTCACAGGGCCCAAATTAAAACCCAGGCAGAGCTCTCCTCCTCTTGCAGTACCCCACAAGTACCTCTGTTATAGTCCTGTCCCCCTCACATCACTGTCCCACCCCTGGTTATGGCTGTACAGGAGCTATTCCCTGCCCTCAGGCACAGCAAGCCAAGGACATCTCCCACAAGCCAGTGCATACATGGGCCTGATTCAGTACCCCTGAAAGGCAAAAGTGCTCTTTTACATCTTATATGAACAACATGACACACAGATTGTTTAAGTAGTGCCAGGTGTTGCAGAGACCATGTCTTTAAATTAGTGCTCAAAAGCCCCTCCCCTCCTTGATTCCCAGCATTTTCGTATCACAACACTGGTGTCTTGGGACCAATCTATTTCAGAAGTATTAAAGACAAACCATTTTTCAATCCTTTCCAATAAGATTATTCATCATTTCCATCATAGAGACTCACACCTCAGAGACCATGAGCATCCACATCCACAGACATCAGGCACATTGCCTGAAAAATATACCATCCAGTGCATGTGGAAAGGTAGGATTTAACCTTAAGTGATCAGAACACTCACTCAGGTATAAGCACTACAATCTGGAAGCAACTCTGATGAAAGGAAACCCCTTTCATCCCAAGAGACAGCTATGCACCAATATGTGCCACAGCCAGGTGTGTTTTTGCTAGCAAGCCAGAGCCCCACCTGCAAGCAGCTTCACCAGCTCTCCCTGCATTAACTTGGGTCTCACAATGCCTGGCATTTTCCTGTCATCCTGCTACTGATATCCTGTGGCTGCTTTCATTTTAAGAGATAGGAAGAGAGCATTTAGTTTGCAGCAAAATCCTGACCCAGGCATTTAGACTGTGGTGGGAGAAAGGAAAAAAAAAAGTATAATTTGACACCTACCTTTTAATCCTTTCTAAGCAAAGTTCGCAGTTCAAGGGAGGACTAAACACTTTGAATGGATAAAGTCTACAGTGTTAAATATACAGTCTTCCACAGGAAAACAACAGTCACCTAATCTTCCTCATTTCACGAAAGAGCCCATTAAGGATACTTCCTTCCTCTCCTTTTCCCTGAAGTGCTCACATGCTAAATGATACACAGGACAATATACAGGAAACAAGGTCAGACAGTATTAACAACAGGGGAGACATCCGTCTCAATTTTCCTTTCCTGAGAATTAAAAAATTCCCACAACTCCATTGCTACAGGGCACCAGCTAGCACAAACCAGTGCAGCACCATTGATTTCAGTGAAACTTTGGTTCATTTGGAAACCAAGACTGGTATCAGCAGAAAGTTTTTCTCATGATGCTGGTTGGGAATAAGAGAAATACATCATGAAACACATGCTGAATTTCATCAGAATACATAGGCCCTGGAGGAAGAGGTAGCCTGAGACCTGGGGTGTTGGAGTGCACAGGTAATTCATTTCATGCCAGCAGTGAGCTGGGGCCTTTTAGATTTAAAGCCAGTATGCACATACAGAGTATGCACAGCAGTTACACGGCTAATGTGCCCTTATTTCAAAGGTGGCAACCCTAAACCAGCCTTAAATATAACCCTAACTAGACATAATACTATATATACACTGCATTTTAATCTGCTAAAAATATGGTCCCTCAGCATGAACATATTTACAGGCCTGGCCATTTCTCTGCATGACTAATGCCTCACTTGGGCTTCATTGTTCCTCCTGTGAACTTCACATCTGATAAGCATTAAAATCCAGCAAAAAAAAAAACAAAAAACTGCTCCTGCAAGAATAATCTTGCCCTCTGGAGAGATTCCTCATGACTCTTGCCTCCCCTTCCCAACCACAAAGCTGGGGGACAGGCAGAGGCAAGAGATGCCAAAATTTACCCTCAGATATCAATGTCAGCAGGATTTGTGTATGAGGACAGAAGTCAGGCTGATGTCTTTCTGATCAAGGTGTCTCTTGGATCAGACAGGACTCTTGGTTCACCTGCTGCTCAGCTACAATAAGACCAGTAATTTCTTTTGTCTTGCTTACGAAAGCTCAAGTAGAGATGAACTACATTGAAACAGGCAGGCATATGACAGTATAAATGAGAGCAGAGCCTGGGCCTCTTTTATAGACACCTCTAAAAATAAAGAAATGTGGTATGAGAAGCCAGACACAGAAATGCTACTAGAAAAGAGAAGGGTTGGTCAAAGCTGTTGGATTTCACCCTGTCTAGATTGAGATTTTTCTGAAACTTTTCATCTGCTGCACTTTTTCATGTAATTGCAAGGCCAATTTTGCTCTCCAATATAACGGAGTCAGTCCAAAGTTACTTTAATTATTTCAGAGCTGTTGCTCCAGACTTAGTACAGAATTTAGCCCTGTTTAATGTATCACCACCTCCCCAGCTTTCCAGCTGCCACCCAGCATAGCACATTTGTTTAATCTACAGCTGTCGTTGTCTTGACTAAAAATCCTCCCTTCCTGAAGTCTCATTATAGCAGTGCAGGCATTTCTGGCCCTTGGTGGCCAGCAGACACAGGTCATTAGAAGTGGCCTGGAGACTTTTAGTATAAGGAATGTGTGTATATATGTGAAACAGTGAAGATAAATGCGGCAGCAATGTTTCTCAAAGAGTCACCACCTCCTCCATCCAGTCACTGGGAAGGCCTAAATAGGCAAATGCAGGGGGGGGGGGGGGGGGGG